>WNWK01000506.1:275000-464824 GCA_009830355.1 Cherax destructor | reverse complement strand
TGATAGAGGCTAGGACCTTGGGTGGCTTTAAAAAAAAAGATTGGACAAATATATGAGTGGGGGGGGCTGGGTTTGATTTGTGTCGGGTCGGGAAAAAATTTCCCTTGGGTGGTGGTGGTTTTGATAAGGACCTGCCTTGTAGGGGCCCAAATGGGCCTTCTGCACTGTTCCTCCTTCTTTGTTTTTATGTTCTTATGTCAAAAAAAGCTAGGACCTTGGGTGGTTTCAAATTTAGGTTGGATAAATTCATGAGTGAGGGTTGGATTTGAGTGGGACCCCACTTGAGTTAATAAAATCAAAAAAACATTTCTTGGGTGAATTGAAAATTAGGTTGGGCAATTATTCTGTTAGTGGGATGGATTGTGAAGGACTTGCCTAGTTTTGGGCCAACAAGGCCCTGTTTTTCATTTTCCTCCTTTCTTATGTTCTTATATAGTGGCGGGAGTCAGGGGGGTGTCGCAGGGGGGGGTTGGGTAGTAAAACTAAGGGGCGAGACAGGTGGGTTAGAGAGGGGACCTGTTGATAAACATAATAACACAAGACTGGAGGAACACTGAAGAAGGCCTACTGGCCCATACGAGGCACGTCCTCATCAAAATCACCACTACCCAAAGCTACCCAAGAATTTACTCCCGTACCCACGACACCAATTCTTGGGAATCCAAGTGGTTGGCGACCTTGCTTCGAAGAACCCTTTAAGAATTTTATGATGTGGGACGTTAGTTGTATCAGTAACGTGGGGGGAGGGGCTATATCAGTTATTTTTAGTGACTGGAATGACCCCCGTGTCTAGGAGCTCTTATAAGAACATAAGAAAGGAGGAACACTGCAACAGGCCTGTTGGCCCATACTAGGCAGGTCCTTCACAATCCGTCCCACTAACAGAATATTTGCTCAACCCAATTTTCAATGCTACCCAAGAAATAAGCTTTGACAATTCTACCCACTCATGTGCGAGTCCCACTCAAATCCAACCCCTCTCACTCATGAATTTATCCAACCTAAATTTGAAACTACCCAAGGTCCTAGCTTCAATAACCCTACTAGGCAGACTGTTCCACTCATCAACTACCCTATTTCCAAACAAATACTTTCCTATATCCTTTCTAAATCTAAACTTATCTAACTTGAATCCATTATTGCGGGTTCTCTCTTGGAGAGATATCCTCAAGACCTTATTTATATCCCATTTGTTAATACCCATTTTCCACTTGTATACCTCGATCATGTCTCCCCTCATTCTACGTCTTACAAGTGAATGTAATCTTAGGGTCTTCAATCTTTCTTCGTAAGGAAGATTTCTAATGCTATGTATTAATTTAGTCATTCTACGCTGAATGTTTTCTAACGAATTTATGTCCATTCTGTAATATGGAGACCAGAACTGAGCTGCGTAATCTAGGTGAGGCCTTACTAATGATGTATAAAGCTGTAATATAACCTCTGGACTTTTGTTGCTAACACTTCTTGATATAAATCCCAGTAATCTATTTGCCTTATTACGTACGCTTAGGCATTGCTGTCTTGGTTTAAGGTTGCTGCTTACCATCACCCCCAAGTCCTTCTCGCAATCTGTATGGCTAAGTTCTACGTTATTTAACTTATAAGTGCTTGGGTTATGGACACTCCCGAGCTTCAGAACCTTGCATTTATCTACATTGAACTGCATCTGCCACTTTTCTGACCACGAATTAAGTTTGTCTAAATCTTCCTGAAGTTCTATGACATCTATGTTTGAATCAATTACATAAGAACATAAGAACATAAGAAAAACATAAGAAAGGAGGAACACTGCAGCAGGCCTGTTGGCCCATACTAGGCAGGTCCTTCACAATCCGTCCCACTAACAGAATATTTGCTCAACCCAATCTTCAATGCTACCCAAGAAATAAGCTTTGACAATTCTACCCACTCATGCGCGAGTCCCACTCAAATCCAACCCCTCTCACTCATGAATTTATCCAACCTAAATTTGAAACTACCCAAGGTCCTAGCTTCAATAACCCTACTAGGCAGACTGTTCCACTCATCAACTACCCTATTTCCAAACCAATACTTTCCTATATCCTTTCTAAATCTAAACTTATCTAACTTGTCTAAACTTATCTACCTATCTTCGTGTCGTCGGCGAATTTGCTCATATCACTAGTAATTCCCTCATAAGAACATAAGAACATAAGAAAGGAGGAACACTGCAGCAGGCCTGTTGGCCCATACTAGGCAAGTCCTTCACAATCCGTCCCACTAACAGAATATTTGCTCAACCCAATTTTCAATGCTACCCAAGAAATAAGCTTTGACAATTCTACCCACTCATGCGCGAGTCCCACTCAAATCCAACCCCTCTCACTCATGAATTTATCCAACCTAAATTTGAAACTACCCAAGGTCCTAGCTTCAATAACCCTACTAGGCAGACTGTTCCACTCATCAACTACCCTATTTCCAAACCAATACTTTCCTATATCCTTTCTAAATCTAAACTTATCTAACTTGAATCCATTATTGCGGGTTCTCTCTTGGAGAGATATCCTCAAGACCTTATTTATATCCCCTTTGTTAATACCCATTTTCCACTTGTATACCTCGATCATGTCTCCCCTCATTCTACGTCTTACAAGTGAATGTAATTTTAGGGTCTTCAATCTTTCTTCGATCTTTCTTCAATCTTTCTTTCAATCTTTCTCATCAAGGTCATTGATATATATTATAAATAACAATGGGCCTAAGACTGATCCCTGTGGAACACCACTTGTTACAAGTCCCCATTCGGATTTAACCCCATTTATGCCCACTCTCTGCTTCCTATTGGTGAGCCATGACTCGATCCATGGAAAAATAAACACATAAGCAGTATAATGTGATCCTTTATTGACAACGTTTCGCCCACGCTGTGGGCTTTATCGAGTCACAGACAGATCTACCTGGAAAATGAGCAACATGGAGATATATATAGGGTACAGTCAGGTGGAGAATGCTGGGTCAGGTGGAGAAAGCTGCATGTGAGTCTTAAAAAGTAGTGTGATAGTTAGGTGGGATAGCGTTGAAGAAGTTTCTTGGCAATAGGTTCAGCTATGTTGTAGAAGCCGTTGTTCTGGTTGAAGTTGTTGGATATACAGATGAGTGATGATTCTAGGATTCTTCGGTATTGCGTGTTGTCTTCTCTGGCGATGAGTCTTGCGTTTCTGTAGTTGATTAAATGGTTGTGTAAATTTCGGTGTTGAACACAGGCATTTCTTGAGTCACACTATGTTTTTAACTATCACACTACTTTTTAAGACTCACATGCAGCTTTCTCCACCTGACCCAGCATTCTCCACCTGACTGTACCCTATATATATCTCCATGTTGCTCATTTTCCAGGTAGATCTGTCTGTGACTCGATAAAGCCCACTGCGTAGGCGAAACGTTGTCAATAAAGGATCACATTATACTGCTTATGTGTTTATTTTTCCATTGTGTCGGTATTTTATACCATTTATTTCCACTCGATCCATGACAGCACTTTTCCCCCAATGCCATGAGCTGCCACTTTCTTTAACAGTCTCTGGTGCGGTACTCTATCAAAAGCCTTACTAAAGTCTAAATAAACAATATCGAATTCTTTATCGTGATCAACAGCCTCAAAAGCTTTACTGAAGAAGGTTAATAAATTAGATAGGCACGAACGGCCCCTCGTGAATCCATGCTGGGTATCATTAATCAAATTATGGTTATCTAGATGGCTTCTAATAATATCAGCTATAATTGACTAGTAATTTGCCTACAATTGAGGTCAGGCTTATTGGGCGGTAGTTTGACGGTAGTGACTTGTCCCCTGCTTTAAAAATAGGAATTACATTAGCCATCTTCCACATATCAGACACTACACCTGTTTGAAGAGATAAATTAAAAATGTTAGATATTGGTTCACAGAGTTCCATTTTGCATTCCTTAAGAACCCTTGCAAAAAGCTCATCAGGACCCGGCGATTTATTTTGTTTCAGTCGGTCCAGCTGTTTCATAATCATTTCGCTAGTGACTGTGATATTACATAATTTATCTTCTTCTGGGCCTCTGTAAAAATTAATTACTGGGATATTATTAATGTCTTCCTGTGTGAAAACCGAGAGAAAATAATTATTAAAAATAGAGCACATATCATTCTCCTTGTCAGTAAGATGCCCAAAGTTATTTTTAAGGGGACCTATCTTATCCCTAACTTTTGTTCTATAAACCTGGAAAAAACTTTTTGGGTTAGTTTTTGAATCCCTAGCAACTTTAATTTCATAGTCCCGTTTAGCTTTTCTTATTCCCTTTTTAACGTCCCTCAATGTCAGTATACTGATTTATAAGATGGCCCTCACCTCCTTTTATGCGCCTATAAATTCCTTTCTTCTGCCCTAAAAGATATTTGAGCCTATTATTCATCCATTTTGGGTCATTTCTACTTGATCTAATTTCTTTATACGGGATAAATGTTCTTTGGGCAGCCTGTATAGTGTTAAGAAAACTGTCATATTGATACCTCTCTTCTTCACCCCAGTCCACAGTTGATAAGTGTTCTCTAAGTCCATTATAATCTGCTAAGCGAAAATCTGGGACCATTACTGAATTATCCCTACTATCATACATCCATTCAATGCTAAAGGTAATTGACTTGTGGTCGCTTGAGCCGAGTTCCTCTGTAATTTCTAAATTATTAACAAGGGTTTCCTTGCTTGCCAGAACCAAGTCAAGTAGGTTATTTCCCTTGTAGGTTCTGTTAGAAACTGCTTCAAAAAGCAATCCTGAACTACTTCTAAAAAGTCGTTAGATTCTAAATTCCCTGTCATGAAATTCCAATCAATCTGACTAAAGTTAAAGTCCCCTAGAATTACTACGTTATCGTGTCTTGTGGCCTTAACAATTTCCTCCCAAAGTAGTCTCCCTTGTTCCCTATCTAAGTTTGGAGGACGGTAAATCATGCCTAAAATCAATTTTTCACACCCCTCTGAAAATTCTATCCAGACAGACTCTGTATGTGTTAATTCAGACTTTATACCCGTTTTTATGCAACAATTTAAATGATCACGGACATAGAGTGCCACCCCACCCCCTTTCCCGATACTTCTGTCTACTTGGAACAATTTAAAACCCTGAATGTGACATTCGGCAGGCAAGTCCCGATTTTTCATATTAAACCATGTCTCAGTTATTGCAAAAACATCAATATTACCCATACTTGCAACTAATCTCAACTCGTCCATCTTATTCCTAGCACTATGACTATTGGTGTAATATATATTTAGAGACCCTCCTTTCTCTTTACCCTTCCTGCTCATCTCTGTTTTTCCACTATACCTATTACTGTCCTTGTCATCTAGTGTCACTCGCTTTCCACTATCCACCTTATTCTGCCTATTACTAGTTCTCCTACAACTTATAATATTACTACACTGGGACTTCTCTGTTTTCCCCCCAAAACCCATACCACTAACTATTTCTAGTTTAAAGCCCTAACAGCTCCCTCCACTGCAGTTGCCAGTGCCCCCACCCCAGACCTGGATAAGTGAACCCCATCCCTGGCATACATGTCATTTCTGCCATAGAAGAGGTCCCAGTTGTCAATGAATGTTACTGCATTTTCCTTACAGTATTTGTCCAGCCAGCAATTGACACCAATTGCCCTGGACAGCCATTCATTTCCAACTCCTCTCCTTGGCAAAATACCACATATGACAGGGTTCCCACCCTTCTTCCTAATTATGTCTATTGCTGACCTAAACCTGCTAGTCAGGTCCTCACTCCTACGTCTGCCAACATCGTTGCCTCCAGCACTGAGACAGATAATAGGATTGCTCCCATTACCTCTCATGATGTCGTCCAGACGGCTAACAATATCCTCCATCCCAGCCCCAGGAAAGCCTAAAGCTATCCTTCAGATACCCTTCAACTGAATTATAAAAATCTTTTACTTTATATGCTTTAGCTCAATTTCTCTACACATTATTTCTTCAAATTAGGTTTGCTTATTTTAAGTTGTACAAGAATGGTATACAATACCGAAAAGATGAAAATTTAAGACATGTGTAACATCTGGGTATCTTTATTGTAGACGTTTAGCCAACCAGTGGCTTTATCAATACAGATTCAAGGACATAATTTGAAGAGAGTAGAACTATATACAAAAGATGAGGTAATCAGTCCCTCGGTCTTGGAGTTGGTGTGTTCACCACCGTAGGTCTGGAGATTCTGGAGCACAGACAAAGAGGCTGGGGAATTCCGCCTACCAGTGACTATGCCCTAGTCTGCTACCCGTCCCTTTCCACCTGACGATTAGTATATAAGAGCCAGTCTCCTCGCCTCTGCTCCAGAATTACACGACTACGGTGATCTTCACACCAACTCCAAGGCTGAGGCACTGATTACCTCATCTTTTGTATATAGTTCTACTGTCTTCAAATTATGTCCTAGAATCTGTATTGATAAAGCCACTGGATGGCGAAACCTCTACCATAAAGATACCCAGATGTTTGCACACGTCTAAATTTTTATTTTAAGTTAACGTCAATTAACGAATTAAAGCAACTGTAACATTACACCAGTAAATATGCAATTACATTTTGTGTAAGTGCTATATCTATAATCCATGGGTCACAATTAACATGAGGAACACTGCAGTATGCCTACTGGCCCATACTAGGAAAGCCTGTCTCAAACCCTGCTACCCAAAGAATAAGTTTTGATAATCCTATTTATCCATGGGGGAGAAAATTAACAAGTATCAAGGAACCTCCTATTACCTTGAAGGAGCAGTAATTCATTAGGCAAGATTATCTTGACGCGCGAATATAAATATTTCACTCTTATTTTGTAACTAAGCATTTCTTAAGAAAATTACATTCAGCGTCAGTAGTTTTACCGACGCTTCTGAGCTGACGTAAAATAACGACGTTTGGTTAGAAACAACGGATTGTACAAGTCATTTCACGACTATCAAATTATTGCTTCCAGCTACGAGACCTCGTAAGTAATACAGTTTGTTTACGCTCAGCAAGTCACCACAAGCAACCTTCAACAACTGCAAACTGGTTGTTGTGCACCAACAACCGAGGTAAAGATCGCGGTTTAGAAAGCTCACAAGTAGACGAACGAGAAACGTGCGCAGTACTTGGGTATCTATTATGGAAACGTTTCGCCAACCAGTGTATCAGTCCGATACAGAGATTCAATATAGGATCTTTAATAGAAACTATGTAACATGCCAAGACGTAACCATTCTCATTACTAATTTTACAAATTGTCATAATCTAAATATTTTGAACTACCTCACTATGGGCAGGCCAGTAGGCCTGCTGCAGTGTTCCTTCTTTCTTATATTTAGTCTGCCACTAGCATGCCCAGGCATGCTAGTGGCCTTTGTAATTATTGCTTTATAACATGTAAACCACACATTGTAATCTTTACAGAGAAATAAAAATCTGAATCTGAGAAAATCGAGGGAATATCTGTAGGAGTTTTAAGTAATCTGTTTCTGAGCTTAGAACGTCGGTGTCTGTTTAACAGCTTACCATCACTCACCCTATCAGACTACGAGAAAGAAGCACTCAACCACGAACACAAACCACGTAATGGGTTTAGTCACTAGGGACCGCAGACAGTGACTTTCAGTAAGGTTATATACAGGGCTTACTCACCGCAGCCCTGTGTGACCCTTCCTCTTTGGGGTTAACCTTCCCTGTCCCAGACTGGGCCTCCTAGTAGATGACTATCAACCAGGCTGTTGGTGCTGGCTGCACGCGGGAACTCATTTGAACTTAATTTTACTCAAATACAAAGGGTCTGTTGATAATTACTCTTATGTATGTAGGACGTCACCCTTCAGGACATCAAAAGATCCAAATATTGTCGTTACTACAGCCGACTAAAAGGGAGAAGCCGTCCCAACTCCAATGACTGCAACACCGACATGATATGCCTCTTGAATGACCAGTCTACGTATGAATGCCTCAGCACACTGTTGTGGGGGACACTCAGACTTCCTCTTCATATTCCGACAAATATTCAAGCTCTCTACTTAATTCATAGTATCAAACCCGCGCTCACACACACATATATATATATATAATGTCGTGCCGAATAGGTAAAACTTGCTATTTTGGCTTAAATAGCAACGCTTCTCTTGCCGATTAAAGCAAGCGAAAATTTGTGTATGCAATTTCGCAAAAATCATTCTGAACCTAACGAAAAAAATATATTTAATTGTGTTTGTTTAGTAATCAATTATTGTAAAGTTATCTAAAATATATTTAGTTGGATATGGCTAAATTAAATTGCGCTTGTTATAAGGTTAGGCATGTTTTCTAAGGTTCTTTTGGTAAAAAATTATTAATTTTTACATTAACATAAATGAAAAAAATATATCTCCAAACGTATAAGAGAAAATTTTAGGAAGGACTTAATTTTAAATGAGTTCTTGCTAATTGACCAGTTGTACCTATTCGGCACGACGTACGTGTGTGTGTGTGTACTCACACAATTGTGGTTGCAGGGTTCGAGAGACTGCTCCTGGCCCCGCCTTTTCGCTGCCCGCTACTGGGTATCTGCTCTCCCTGCTCCATGAGCTTTATCATACCTTGTCTTAAAACTATGTATGGTTCCCGCCTCCACTATATCGTTCGCTAAACTATTCCACTTCCTAACTACTCTATGGCTGAAGAAATGCTTCGTAACATCCCTTTGACTCATCTGAGTCTTCAGCTGCCAGTTGTGACCCCCTTGTTTGTGTGTGTGTGTGTGTCTAAGATCCTTAAACATAACTATGAACTTAAGATAAGTTACATCAGGTACAAGCAAAACACCACATACATTAGGTCAGTCTTGCCAAACACTTCCTATCTACTGGAAAGTATCATCCCTGTCCATCTAAATAGCTGAAGCGACTCGCAGTATTAGAATCCTGTCCGGAACAAGAAAGACTGCTACTTCCTTTTAATAAAAGGTACCCATTACAAAGGCCACTGACCTTTTCTAACTCAGAATCACCCAAGACCAAGTTTCCCTCTCAGGGATTTTGTCAACCTAACTGAACAAGTCTGCATTAACTGATTCTCTTTCGATAACCTCTACATGGGTGCCCCATCAGCGCTACCTTGCAGAGGTTATACATGAAACACCTAGAAACTAATATCTCATGGGTGGGATACATGGCCGACGTCATCAGTCACTTAATCGGCAGATAAGGCCCAACGAAGTCGAACCGACAGTTCCAGTTCTACAGGAAGTATACACAAAATACTTTTTTTTTTGTTTTTACACGTCAATTTTACTATGATCTGTTATTTTACCTCTGCTTTTATCAAAGCCCAGCCCTATCTAAGATATACTACCACCCTCCAGGATGCCACCCACAACACTAACACCCAGGGACTTACTGCTAGGTGAACAGGGACAGTAGGTGCAAGGAATCATGCCCGATGTTTCCATCCGGCCAGGGATCGAACCCCGGACATTGACTTGACTTGAGAGCACATCACAAAGCCTCAGTTTTTTTCAAGAAATGTTCCCACATACACCAACCCTTCACCGAGGTAAACTTCAGTGTCATGTTTGAGAGAGCAAGAAACCTGCCACTTTGAACATTTATCGTCTTTCCCAACAGTCAAGTTTCTTGAACGTTTGAAAATATAGTAGCACAAAGTAATACGAGAGACGTCACAGCAACCAGCACATCCATCAGAGATCTCACCAGAATAGTGGAGAACCTTGAACCAGTCATAGCAATGGTTGAAATAATCCCCATGTGGAGGTTGTGAAACCTAGGGACACGTCTGGACACATTCAAATGCGATAACCTGAACAGTGCAGGTGTGCAACACGTGCACTACCAGCTGCTTGAATTGGAACGACGGAGGCTAAGTGCTTAAGGAACTAAACACCAACATATGAAAATGCAGTGAAGCATCATTAATCTCCATTTCCCAGTTACACAGAGCTAAGGCAGCTTCGTCATCTGTGAAATCCTAAACTAAGTCTCTTAAGCGATAAACCTCCCTTTCACCTTACTACCACTGCTGCTGCTACAACTACATGACTTACCCCCACCTCTTCCACGTCACACTATTCCCTTTTACTTGACGTAACTCTTGAAGACTGAAACGTATCCTTAATGTCTCATTACAAGTGTCCTTATACCTAAGGTAGGTAGCGTTTCCTCACTAAACTATCCTAGCTTAAATGTCAATTAAATCGTGACTAAAATGAAATTCAGCCTCACTAAGTGTATTACTCACCCTCTTTTAGCTGTTTGATTACACTTCTTGGAAGTTATGTTGCAATTTAACAAATATGACAGTCTTAATGACTGTTGCATGATTCTTTAATGGATGTTGATAGTATGATTCTATTGATTGTATACAAGTTGTATGGGTGTTGATTGTAGGGTTCTATTAACAGTCTGTAAACTGTATCCATTGACTGGGGGGTTCAGCTAACAGTATGTAAATTGTATTAATGTTAATTGAATGGTTCTGACAACATTATGTAAGTGATAAATCATTGTTGGCCACTTTTTTTACATTGAATTTAGAAGCTAAGATCAGTTAACCTCTCTGGTAAATCTTCCTCACTAGGGCAAGTCTGTCATTACCAAGAGAATCTCTAAACGCCTGACAATGTGACTGAAGGTACTTAATCACCACCTGAGTCTAAAAGTGTTCCTAACAAAAGATAGTTATGGTGACTGATAAAAATATTGAAGAAAAAAAAAGTATAATTTCTTTTAAAAGCATCCACCACAGACGGCAGTCTGTCATCTAGACGCCTGTCAGATCCTGCCGCCTTACAGAGCTTCAGAAATATACAACTTTGGTTTGACGAGGAAAATATTCAAAGGGAGTAGTGGATATGCAGTGGCCTGCTGCTGCTGCTGCTGCTGCTGCTGCTAGTGCTGTTACTACCGCTGGTGATGTTCAATGTCGTTGCTGCTAATGTTGTGACTGCTGCTCCTGCTCCGTTGTGGCTGCTGCCCCTTACGTTACCTGCAGCAGCAGGTGAATGACCCCACACGAGCGGGCGTGTGTGGTGGGCTTCTGCTGCGCGTCCTACCATCGTGTCCTTGTACGTGACTGTTGTGCCTAGCTTCACATTGTGTATGTGATTGTTCTCCCTAAATCCTGTGTACGTGATAATAGTTTCATCCTGTGTACGTGATTGTGACTTCATTTTGTGTACGTGCTTGTTCTGCCGCTTTCATATGTACCTGACTGCTTCCTATCTATATCTAGTGTACGTTACTACCATCATTGTGCATTTTGAACGTATGGAAATTCACAGCGCCTTCTGAATAACTGTTTGTTGTGTGTGTATGTGAGAGTCCCCAGCATGAGTGCATGCTTGTGGAGGCTAGTACACCCAACGGGGAGTATAATGAAATTAGCTCAGAGGCACCCACACCACCGTATGTCCTCGGATCAAAGTAAGACACCTAGCTCTGCTGGGTGCTTGATTCTTGTAGGATTGAGTGGTCCTTTGGGTTAAAGAGTCATGTGATTTTTCGCTCACCATGAGGCGGGCCAAAACGACATGGGTTCGAGTGCACCAAGCCGCAGGTAGGGCTGCGTGAGCTACCATGGGGCCACAGGTAGAGCTGCGTGAGCTACCATGGGGACGCAGGTAGAGCTAGCATGGGGACGCACAGAGCTAGCATGGGGACGCATATATTACAGCCAACGTTAATTTTCTCAGCGTCATAAACAGTAGCCCAGACAGCTGGCTCACCAGATATGCCCCAAGTCAAGCTGGTAGACGGTGGCAGGTAAGTGGGTGGAGGTGGTTGGGATGTAAAGGGTAGATGGAGTGTGGGGTGTTAATATGTGGTAGGTGAAGGTGTAGTAGGTGGAAAAAGGTTGGTAAAATATGGTTGTAGGTAAAAAAAGGTACGAAAGAATTCTACATCTGTATGAAGGTCTCTATGGTCTAGGTTGACGTCATGGTTGGGGGGGGGGGGGTGACACTGAAAATGAGAGGGTGGGTAACGTCTTTGTCTAGTCGGGAGGGTGGGTCTTCAGTGTACCTACAGAGGGTCTTAATGCTAGTCTCTGAAGTGGGTAGGTCTTTAATAACTGACGATACACTGGAAGGTTGTTGAAGTTACATGTGTGGGCATCCTCAAGCAGCTTTTCATTGCCAAGGTAGATGCTTTCATACAAAAGCTGGACTATCTACTGAAAGTACCTCATCAGCCAGGTTACGATAGTGTGCCAGCGGGCTGCTAGAACCAATAGCCTGCTTGATCAGGCAGAATGAAGCCTACCTTCAGGAGGGCTGCGAAGGTAGAAGAGCTCTCGACACTGGTCACAGGTATGTCACAGCTAAGGGCAGTGTTTGAGTACTCACTTCAAGCACTGAACTTCCTATCCGGGGTTGGAGAAACAAGTTAATTAGGACATTCTGGAGATCTGACTTCATCTTTAGAATGTGTCGGTGAGACACTAAATGGTTCAAAACGGCCCGAAACTGCGTCGTAAGCTTCTATGTGCAGGTTATTTGAGAATCTGAGCTCTCTGAAGGATAGTCACCCTTTGGGGCTACCTGGGACCACTCTGGCATCATCTGATAGCAACCTCTGAAGGTATCAGAGGTCACTCGGACTTTGAAAAGTAGCTGGACAACATGCCCATGTATGCAGCATCACCTGATTCCTGGAATTAGGTATTCATGAAGACGTGCAAAGTTGGGTTAGCACGTGAAATCTGGTTTTTGGAGGAGCTTTGATTGAGGTCTCAAGGTACAGACGTAGCCAATCTTCACAAGGCAATGTGGCAAGAGAATTATCTCAAAAAGACTAACGAAATCGTAATGACACGATTGCAAACAAACCATACCACGGGAGAGGTTCGAACCCTCGGGCAGAGTGAAAACTCCAGACCGTCGCGTAAACCACTGGGCCAGCTAGCTTCAATAAGATTCATCCAACTAGGTATATTTCTACACCATAGGAAGGTTAGCATAGACACCACTGTGTCCACAAATGCAAGTTTTTACAGACGAATCTCCCGCTATGATGGTTTTAGACCTATGTTAAAACTAAAATTTTCTTAGGCTTAAATATTTAACTGCCTACTCCACAAACAGCTGTGAAGGATTTTTAACTAGTTTGAAATAGAAAAACAAGGACATTGCTTTTGCTTTTTAAATCTCGTGTATAACCCCCCTCCCCTAGTTGAATGAGTGGTTTAGGCCTTTCGTGTTGAAATCAACACATCAGGAGCTTGCAATGTTGCAGAAATGAGTAGGAAGCACCTATGTATTGATTGCAACACGAAAGGCCTAAAGCTATTATTCAACTCCCCCTGTGGTTATTTTGCATCTTTAATAGATCGTTTGCCATTATTACACACCCATGAGCTTTTCATTTGGCACATTTTAAGCCTTCTGAGCGTATCCTAATTATAATAAAGGGGAAGCGCTAAACCCGTAGGATTATACAGTGCCTCTGGGGGATGTGGAAGGTATTCAGGTTTAATTCAGGGAACTGGAGCACAGATCCAATTCCCTAGATCAAGAGCCCCTCACCAGCATCAAGGAACCTTTCTTGAGGGGAGAGCGTATCTTGAGCCCTTTGTAAATTTCAACCCCTTATTTTGGGACGCTTTTAGACATTTACAGGGTTGACTCCCTTATCCCCCAGTTCGTACCCTGAACCCTTGACTGATATGTTGACACCCCCCCCCCACATTTCTTACTCTGAACCCTTCCTTGAGACGTTAAACCCCCACAGTTCGTACCCAGAACCCTTCTTGGAGCACACCAGACAAAGGCAGGATAACTAGGAGGAGCTGGGGAGCAAGGCAAATACCTCGCTTTTCCATTAGCCTTGTGGGATTACTGTCTGGTGGTGTATGGTGTGGGGAGGGTGTGGCGGTGGAATTGTGGAAGGTAGTATGTGGGGGTGGGAGATGTGTACAAGTGTGGGTGGATAGCATGTGGGCGTGTGGGTGGATGAGGATGGCATGTGAAGGTGCCAGTAGTAAGTGTTATCGTGGTAAGTGGTCGCTGGGGTTGCCAAGGTGTGCACCACTTAAAAGTGACTAATTTTTAAAGTATTTTGCCAGAACTTCAAATTTATGAGTGCTGCTGCTGCTGCCTGTACCCCAGGTGATCCATCACCCATGGGGTGATGGTACTGGTTGTGGTACTTACACAGCAGCTTGACCATGCTAGTCACTCACCGCTACAAACATGAAAAAAAAAAATGTTCAACAAAGATAAATGCTATCATACCGTATTGGGTTGGAAGGTTTGTAAGCCTCCTTCATCGTTCAGAATGTTTGAAGATGTTGGTCGGCTTCGGAAGACGTTTCCGTAAGCGGGTTGTCTGCAGAGATGGAGACGAACGTGCATCATTAAGGAGATCCATCACCATCACTGTGTTGCTGTCCTCCTCAGAGATGACTACACCAGCTCTTAGTGTTGCTGATCCTCATGTGATCATCTGCTAACAACTGCTTTAGAGCTGAGGGTTCCACGCGGAGTGCTGGAAAGGAAAGATTTCTTCACTAGTTCTGTTATAACTGTTCAAGGTAGTCAATAACACTGAGCAATTTTAATTATTCGCCACATCGTTAAATTTGTCACTGTTGGAACGTCGTATTACTTACCACGATTTGTCCAGGGAATCACTAAGGAAAGTATTGCTCACACGCACACATATTACGGCTTAATCCTCCTGGTGTCGCTACCAGACTGGAGAAGGCGTTACTACTACTGTTGTTATGACCCGACTCCTGGCGAAGGTCTTACCCCTACTGCTGGTGCTGTGAGACTGGGTGGGGTATTACCCCTGCTGATTTTACTTCCCGCCTCCACTTGTTAACCCCAGACTTAACTACTGACAAGCAGTTAGCTATCATTCTAACTTCCCTACGCATTATTTTATACCTTTTTTTAATTATTTACACTAAATTTCCCCTTTTATATTTCCTTGTCGTTATATATATATTAAAATATCACAGTTTTAAGTATCTGTGGTTGTCAAAGATGAGGTCATGTTGAGGCGATGATCAACACGTCATGTTTACCTTCTCACCTCCAGCCTCAGTCTTCACTATTTCACTTATCGTACAATTATTATAAAAGAATAACCATATTTATTTAAAGTTACCTTGCTTGTCTTCCGTAGCTGTGTCTTACTGTGTTACCTGGACACACAGGCTGGTTAATATGGCCGTATGATTGCTGTCGCTTCTTGATTGCTATACTGTTGGTTGGTTAATGGGGTTTAAAGCCTGTCGACTACACTACGGTTAAGGCTGTGCCATAACCTTTTCTCCACCAGACAGGAATACTTTAATCCCTAAAATAGGGATTAAAGTAAACTCTCAGGGTATATACGATGAGAGAATTACACCTCTCGGTGTATATATCCTGTGTATATCCACTGTTGTTTAATATTAACGTTGATATACACTACATACGAGTGTATAACATTTATATACACATTACGTACGAGTGTATAGTATTTATTTACACATTACATACTAGTGTATAGCACTTATACACACCACATACGAATGTATAGCATTACTATACATTACACACGAGGGGATACAGTGTATATACGCTACATACGAGTATATAACAAACAAGTGTATACCTGGGTGGGACACTATGTATACCTGGATGGACACTATGTATACCTGGGCGGGACACTATGTATACCTGGGTGGACACTATGTATACCTGGGTGGACACTATGTATACCTGGGTGGGACACTATGTATACCTGGGTGGGACACTATGTATACCTGGGTGGGACACTATGTATACCTGGGTGGACACTATGTATACCTGGGCGGGACACTATGTATACCTGGGTGGGACACTATGTATATCTGGGTTGGACACTATATACCTGGGTGGGACACTATGTATATCTGGGTGGACACTATGTATACCTGGGCGGGACACTATGTATACCTGGGTGGGACACTATGTATACCTGGGCGGGACACTATGTATACCTGGACGGGACACTATGTATACCTGGGTGGGACACTATGTATACCTGGGCGGGACACTATGTATACCTGGGTGGACACTATGTATACCTGGGTGGGACACTGTATACCTGGGTGGACACTATGTATACCTGGGTGGGACACTATGTATACCTGGGTGGGACACTATGTATATCTGGGTTGGACACTGTATACCTGGGTGGGACACTATGTATATCTGGGTGGACACTATGTATACCTGGGCGGGACACTATGTATACCTGGGTGGGACACTATGTATACCTGGGCGGGACACTATGTATACCTGGGCGGGACACTATGTATACCTGGGTGGGTCACTATGTATACCTGGGTGGATACTATGTATACATGGGTGGGACACATGGTAGTCACACAAACAATGGCGGACACTTATGTTTGCGTACATGGCGGTGCAAATGTGTGTGTATGTGTGTGTGTGGTCTTCCCCTCGGTGCCTTGTCTTCCCTCATCATCATCCCTTGTATTCACATACAGCGTTAGTTCTATCTCCCCTCCATCTCTCGCTTTCCCCTCATATTTACTCTCTTTCATCCCCTAACCCCTCACACCTCTCACTTCTCCCTACATTCATACCCTTCCTAACGTCACATACAACTTTCACTCAGGTCACACATAACCCTCCCTCCCGTCACACATAACTCCCTCCCGTCACATAAATCTCCCTCCCGTCACACATAACTCTCCCTCCCGTCACACATAACCCTTTCTCCCATCACACTTAACCCTCCCTCCCGTCACACATAACCCTCCCTCCCTCCCTTCACACATAACCCTCCCTCCCGTCACACATAACTCCCTCCCGTCACACATAACCCTCCGTCACACATAACCTCCCTCCGTCACACATAACCCTCCCTCCTCACATAACCCTTTCTCCCATCACACTAACCCTCCCTCCGTCACACATAACCCTCCCTCCCTCCATCACATAACCCTCCCTCCGTCACACATAACCCTCCTCCCTCCCTTCACACATAACCCTCCCTCCGTCACACATAACCCTCCCTCCTCCCTTCACACTACCCTCTCCTCCGTCACACAACTCCTCCGTCACACACAACCCTCCCTCCCGTCACACAAACTCTTCCCTCCCGTCACATACAACCCTTTCTCCCGTCACACACAACCCTCCCTCCGTCAACAAAACCCTCGTCAACAATCCCTCCTTTCATTGTTGTACCTCATACAAATGTTGTCAGAAATGTACCTGCTTCAATTCAGTACTATAATTGCAAAATCATAGAAAGACCGGAGGTGGAATACGGCCTGGAAGCAGAGTTCCTGTACACATAAAGCAAGGCGAAAGATCTGGAAGTAAGCACTTCTCCAAGCATATCACCAGGACAATATATAAATCGTACATTAACGCGGCATATGCAAAAATTAGTTAACCTGAGAACTGCTTTCAGGCCTAAAAAATGTTTTTTTTAAGTTTATATTGTGGCGCTAGATTCAGACATTGTTATGGACAAAGACACATTTGTATAGCTCTCTCTCTCTCTCTCTCTCTCTCTCTCTCTCTTTTTCCCTTTCTCTCCACATCTCTCCCCCTCTTCCTCATCTCCACCACGCCACTCACACACATTCATTCCATCTCCACCATCGTGTTCCCCTCATCTCCACCATCGTGTTCCCCTCATCTCCACCATCGTGTTCCCCTCATCTCCACCATCGTGTTCCCCTCATCTCCACCATCGTGTTCCCCTCATCTCCACCATCGTGTTCCCCTCATCTCCATCAGCCTCACTCTCTACATCGACCATCTCCAGCCACCAGCCTTCCCTCACCTATAACCAACACTCACACCATCACTGTCACTGTCGCCACCATCAACAGCCACTCCCACTATCATCCTCACCATCGCTACCATCACCAGGTCCCCCTCACCATCACCATCTTCTCCAGTCACCATCACCAACCACTCTCACTACCAGCCACCATCACCAGTTACCCATCAACATCACCACCAGCCTACATTCACCATTATCACCACCACAACTAGTTACCCCTCACCATCACCATCTTTTCCAGTCATCCTCACCACCAGCCACCATCACCAGCCACCCCCCACCATCAGCACCAGTTACTCTGGACAATATTCACCCTGGTGCACACCTGTCTGCTGGGTGGAAACTCTTCATGTGTATTTCATTCATCACTTGACTCTTCTCTTGCGTATTGCACTCCTTAAAAATTCCATCGTTCCCGTCAGTTTAATGTTAACCTGCAGTCACCTCTATTTAGATTTACCTCAGTGTTTCTATCTGTGTTTGAGTGGAAGATTCTTAGCTCCTGATTTCGTCTATCAACGCCTAGTGACCAATTAGACGCATGTGCAACGCTTGGGTATCTTTGTTGAGGAAACGTTTCGCCCCACAGTGGCTTCATCAGTCCAATACAAAGGAGAAGTGTGAAGATCAGGAGTTTGAGGTAATCACTCCATCAGCCTGGAGTCGATGTAATCAGTCCACCAGTCTTGATAAGAATGCAGTATATGCGCCACTGTGTGGCGACACGTTTCCCCAATAAAGATACACAAGTGTTGCATATGTGTCTAATTTATCAACTTGTCGGTTCTCTGAACCATTTACCTACACAGCAAGTAACCGGCTCTGATGATTCCTGCCTTGTAAAGCCTGATCATATGTACCCTTGAAAGCGTGATTAGTGACTCAAATAACGGGTAGGGCAGGTGAGTTTTAGGACTCACTTGCCATGGGTTTGAACCCCACCGGTTCCGTGATTTGTTTGCAGTCGTGTTATTGCAGTTTCGTGAGTCGTGACAAGTGGTTTGTCCATTTTCTTAACACACTAAGACTGAAAAAGTACTTCCTAATGTTCCTATTGCTCATCTGAGTCTTTAGCTGCCATCTGGGGAGCCCTTGCATTTAGCTCAGCCTCACACTATTGCTGCTCTCTGTTCTTCAAGAGTCTTTTGTATGTCAGTCATGGACTCCCTAGTCCACTTAATTTTGTAGATGGAGTTTCTCGAGTCTCTTCTCAGATATCGTCTTCCCTCAGTTCTGGCACCATTCTGGTTGCAAACCTTTGGATCTTCTCTAGGTTGTTTATGTGTCTAATCAGGTGCAGTGTTATTGCTGTACTAGCCTATAATCTTTGCAATGTCTTGCGTGAATATTTGTTCAGGCTCTTGGAAACGATTCAAGGCTGGTTCTGCTTATACCACTGAAGTTATAAGATTTGTCTGTAATTCTGTTGATATGTTTGTTGCAATGCTTACTGCCGTATCTTCCTCTTAACATTGTTTTTAGCGTTTGTCCTCCCAGGTTGTACTCTGTGTCCGGTCATCTCACTCTCTTTTATTTGCATTACTTTGCACTTATCAGGATTAAATTCATTTAGCCACCTTTCTGATCATATTTGCAACGATCATATTTGCAACTATTTTCCTCATTAATTTCACATCACGCACAGTGATACTGCTCAGGATTCAGTTTCCTCTGTTGGCCCATTGAAATATATTACGAAGAGAAGAATCGGGTTCAAGTAGAGATCCTTGAGGATCTCTGTTTGAACCCGATTCGGTTTGGTAGTGTCGGTGTGAACACCAACGACAAGCAGAGATCCTTGAGGGACTGATCACCACAAAACTACATCTTCAAGGGTGATGGACTGATTACATCGTCTTCACATCTCTTCTGCTTCTACCAACGTTATCTTTTTCCAGTTCATGGATGTTAAGCATTGGGTGATATGTATTTCTGGTTTTGTGCATTGATTTTTTTGTTTTGTAAGTTTCTTAAGTAGGTAAAATGATGACTTTTGTTGTTGCATTGCCAAGCAAAGGAAAGTTAGTACTTATAAATTAAGTTTACCACTCTGTATGCTGTTTCTGTCTTTGTCATGTGTTTTGTATTTTTTTTTTTTTTTCAATAAAATATAAAAAAAAAAAAAGTTTCTGTACTCGACTGAAGAAGCCTACTGTGTAGGCGAAACGTTTCGAAATAAAGATACCTAACTGTTGCATATGTGTCTTACCTAACAACCTGTCGGTATTTTATACCAATTCATTATTCACTCATACTAGGGGATAACTCAATAAGTGCAAAGCGTCCAAGCCTTTTCAAAACCCTCGCTTTAAATACAAAGGTATTTACCAACAGACCCCTGGTTGTTTTCATAAGAAAACTTGACTAGTTCTTGTAGGCAGTTCCAGATCAGCCAAATACTTTGTGCTAGTAGCACTAATTGCCTGACTGATCAGGGCATAGCGAAGGAAGAACTGGTCTTGGACTGGATCATGGGAGCTGTGACCTCGAGAACCATCATCAAGTCGAAAACAGCCAAAGTGGTTAACTGTTGCCTGTTTTATTATCTATTTCAATGCCTTAGCGAGTATGACTCACGAAATCGTAATGACACGATTGCAAACAAACCATACCACGGGTGGGGTTAGAACCCGCGATCAGAGAGTCTCAAAACTCCAGACCGACGCGTTAGCCACTGGGCCAGCTGGCTACAATAAGATTCATCCAACTAGGTGTATTTATACACCATAGGAAGGTTAGCATAGGCACCACTGTGACCACAAATACATTTGTGGTCACCGTGGTATGGTTGCCTTAGCGAGTATGTTAGTCAGAGAGACTGGTCTATTATTTAGTTCTATTTCTCTTCATGTTTGTTGCCATCACATTTGCAGTTTTTCAGTTGTCTGGTTCTTACCTTGTTCGTATCGACCTGACGATGAATTAGACACGTGCAACATCTTGGTATCTTTATTTTGTAGACGGTTCGTCAATCAGTGGCTAAACGTCTGCAAAGTAAAGATACCCAGGTGTTGCAAGCGTCTAGTTGATCATCTTGTCAGTATTATATACCACTGATATGCACCTCGTATCTACCTGTTGTATCATAGATAAGGACTTGTACAGTTCCTCTGATCCTCGTGATAGCTTGTCTGGTCCCTCTGCTTTACTCGCATTTACATTCCGTATTAATTTTCCCCCATCTTAATTTTTCTTGTGGATTGTTTTTTGAAATTTGTTTTCCTGTTCGTGCCTCTTTACCCCTCCTGATATCTCTCACGATTCTTCGTTAAAAATCTCTCATCTTAAGTTATCTCTGTATTAGGACTGAAGGAGCCACTAGGGGCGAAACGTTTCCTCTAATAAATGTCCTGAACTGTACATTAGTGTCTTTTTCCACATCTCTCTCATATCTCCATGTCCTTGAGTTTTAATATCTGGTGTTGTACTTCATACAGGACCAGGTATTAAGACTCAAGGACATGGAACACTGCAGCAGGCCTACTGGCCCATGCTATGCAGGTCAAGTCACCTATTGGCCCAAGCCAGTCAAGTACAAGTCACATCTCTTTGCTGCAAAGTTATTTTTTATCTGGCTTTCTCTTTTTGTCGTGGTATAGTCATCCCTACCCTTTCTACTTCCGTACTTTACGGTGGCCCGTGGCCTGGTGGCAAAGCTCTCGCTTCACACGCTGAGGGTCCGGGTTCGATTCCCGGCAAGGGTGGGAGCTTTGGGCTTGTTTCCTTACACCGGTTGTCCATGTTCACCCATCAGTAAAAATGGGTACCTGGGTGTTAGTCGACTGGTGTGGGTCGCATCCTGGGACAAAATTGACCTAATTTGCCCGAAATGCTCAGCATAACAAGGGGCTTTCTATATAGTAGTATGTCACTGATGTCAGCTGGGACTGTATACCTTGTACATGTACTTGCAGAAATAAAGATATTATATTATTATTATTATTATTAATTTCTGCTGTTCTTTTACTGTTTGTGTTCTGTCCTTATTCCTCTTAGTCTACGCCTCTATGTACTTTCTGTAAATCGTCGGGTCACACCGTTCTTGGCAGGTACAAATCTGCTGGATAAAAGGCCTAACGCCGGCAAGTGGTCATTAAACAGTACATTGAAGTTGATAAATGAGACGCTTGTGTAATGCTTGGGTATCTTTATTTGGGAAACGTTTCGCCAGACAGCCACTGGACCGATGAAGCCATTTTCTGGCTTCATCGGTCCAATGGCTGGTCATCGGTCCAGTGTTGCACGGTGTCTCATGCAACAGCTTATATAATAATACATTGAAGTCTTTATTGGTACAGCGTTTCACCCAATAACGTGTTTTATTAAGAACATGATAAAGGTCACTAGTGGGTGAAACGTGGTACCAATAAAGACTTCAGTACATTGTGTATTTACATGGTATGAAGCTGTCAGTAACTTACTGCTACATCTTGAGCATCATCTGTCATCTCATGTACTCTTCTTGAGTACTACCTATCAACTCTACTCCTTGAGTATAACTTCTGTCATCTCATGTACTCCTCTTGAGTACTACCTATCAACTCTACTCCTTGAGTATAACTTCTGTCATCTCATGTACTCTTATTGAGTACTACCTGTCGATAAGACACTTGTGTGTTTGTGTGTGTGTCGATAAGACACTTGTGTGTTTGTCGATAAGACACTTGTGTGTTTGTGTATGTGTGTGTGTGTGTGTGTGTACTCACCTCTCACCTAGTTGTGGTTGCAGGGGTCGAGTCACAGCTTCTGGACCCCGCCTCTTCACTGGTCGCTACTAGGTCACTTCCTGCTCCATGAGCTTTTATGTGTTAGTTGTGTGTGTGTGTGTGTGTGTGTGTATAATCATACCTTACCTATTTTCTTACCTATTTGTGGTTGCAGGGGTCGATTCATAGCTCATGGCCCTCCTCTTCGTTGATTGCTACTAGTAGGTCCACTCTCTCCCTGCTCCATAAGCTTTATCCTACCTCTTCTTAATATCAAGACACTTGGACAACCTTCCTAGACGAAACCATCAGACTGCCATACAACAACCTAAACCTATTTCAATCTATTGATAATCCTGTACCTACTCCTCTATACGTCTAAAACTATCCCTCCTATCTAACTCCTAATTTCTACCCTGCCCTCTGCAGGGGTGGACCTTAAAAGACGTCCTTTGTACCCTCCAAAAGGCCCCTGATAACCCCTATTAAAATCAATGCATTCTGGGATAAAGCAGTACAAATAAGCAAACCAGCAATGACGTTTTGGTTGCCGCCCTATGGGAACAGTGTCGTGCCTCCCGAGCCAAGCGCCAAGTCCAGTAATACATTGAGCAAAGCAACACAGCAGATCATCACACCCAGGAACGCCTCCTTCTTCATGCCAACCAACGCTATGCTGCTGGGTTTAGCCCTGGCTCTTTCCCTTCAACTATCGAAATTCCTCTCACCTACTATTCTTCATCTATCCAAATCTCCATTTTTCACCCTTATGGGTCTTACCTGAGAGTATACCTACCTACCTACCTCTTCTTAAAGCTATGTATGGATCCTGCCTCCACTATGTGTGTGTGTGTGTGTGTGTGTGTGTTTCAAAGTGTAGCCAAGCTCATACCTGACATACGAGATGGCTTGTTGGGGTAGTCTGTTTTTTTTAATATATTTTTTATATGACATTGAATACTCTTGCTTTTTCTTGTTTTTTGAAGTTCTTATCTGACTCACTTTTTTTTTGTGTAAAAAAATGTATTTGTCCGTGCGTGTGTAGTTGTCATTAGCCGCCTTGTCTCTCCTGCCAGATCAACCTGGTTGTCATGGTAACGCTAACCTGCCGGATGCAAGCAGAAAGAGCTTGCCTGCTCATGTAGTCACCAGTAAATCCTAGCTTCAGGTTGGGCTTGAAAATATAACCTCACCGGTCTAGGGGTCAATCTCCACCAATTTGGGTATTGCGGCCTGTAACCCCGTGGACTACATTAGAGGGCCACGAGAAGTGCAATAGTTAGGTATGTAAATGGTCTACAACACCGAGAAGATTAAGAATTAGTCACATGTCCAACATCTGGGTATTATTTGTAGACGTTTCGCCAACCAGTGACTTTATCAATACAAGGACATAATCTGAAGAATGTAGAATTATACACAAAAGATGAGGTAATCGGTCCCCCGGCCTTGGCGTGAAGAACACCGAAGTCGTGGAGGTTCTGGAGAACCTCCACGACTACGGTGTTCTTCACCAGCTCCACGACTGTAGGTCTGATCATATCATTTTTGTACCTCCCCACTGCTTTTCTTACCTTTATAATTATGGTATTCATTACCGACATGTAAGATATGTTCAGCAGTTAGGTTTGTTTATATCTTTACCTCTCCACCGCTGCTGTCTCCATGTTTAGTGACTCCTCCCTTTTATTTTTAACTGTTATATTTATTCATTCCCTGGCTTTTCTCAGTTCTTTAATCTCGCTCCAAAACTTTTTCTTATTTTCAGCAAAATTTGTTGAAAGGCGAAACGTTTCCGAAATGGAAAAAAAAACCTAATTGTAGCACGTTTCTTCTTTCTCTACTTTTCAGTGTTGTAGAGCTTTATATAATGGTATACAGTAGCCATTACAACCTGGTTTATTCGTCACAGCTTCCTCGTGAAAACTTTTATCTTCGTTCTGCCAATGTTTAAAGAGTTTTGGTTGACGGATGATGACACAATGTTCTTTATTTTTGTTCTGTGGTACGCCCGCTTTTCCTTATATTTTAAACTTCTTTCTGCATTTCTCCTTCCAGTAAGTTGTAATAATATTGTAATAATGTTAGTAGAATTACCGACAATATGTAAGGTAAAAGAACACAAGTGCATCTAATGCGACATGACTTGTGTTCTTTTACCTAACATATTTTAATGTTGAGTATCTGACCTTCGAGTATTATCCACTTAGAGTTTAGGAGAAATCTGTATCGTTTCCATTCCAGAGAGAATGAGTTCAGTGAGTCGGTCCTAGTAGTATAGATGGTTTGTTTACTCGAGTTGTATTCCACGTACCGTACATTATCTAGTTCGGGTAGCAGCTTCCTCACCGGCTTTGAAAGGAGACGTGAGCACTGGCTGGGTTACTTAATAATAAACCACAGCTGCTATGACAAGCGTCATAATTTTAGTGTCATTCCTTGTTAAGAAAGTCATCCGAATTTCCCGTCATTCTCATGACCTTGTTTACGTTTTCTATGCTGCGCTTTCTGAAGGAGACGCCGTCTAACATTATTGTGTCTAGAAATTTTACTTGTCCCCTTTCGTTGAATGAGTGTTCAGTTACAGCTTGTATTCGTCATTCGGACCACCAGCAGCAACAGCTTGGTTGACCAGGCAAACACCAGACGAGCCTGGCCCAAGGCTCTGCTCTACTCAACTCTACTTCTACTCTAGGAGTAGAAAAACTCTCTGAACTCATCAAAGGTATAAACAGCGGGAATATGTTAATTTTGGTAATCCATAGGATTAAGATAAGGTGAATAGAGGTCATTAAAAGCTTACCTGAGAATTTTTTCACACCTCAGTCACCCACACCTCAGTCACCCACACTTCAGTCACCCACACTTTAGTCACCCACACTTCAGTAATGTTTCTACTGACCTGACAGTCCAGCGCCAACACTGACCTAGTAGTAGTGGTAGTACTACTACCAACAGCATGGGCCAGTTAGCTGTAGGTAATAGTTCATGTTCATATAGATTTGCCAGGACGGGTCCTGACCCGACGGGGTGGGTATTGAGAACTTTCAAAACAAGGGAAATAATGCCGATGGTGACACTATTCAAATCGCTAGTGCTCCCCCACTTAGAATACTGCTCAGTGCTGACGGCCCCGTTCAGGGCAGGAGAAATAGCAGAGCTGGAACAAATCCAGAGATCGTTTACGGCTCACATTGAGCCATTGAAACATCTAAATTATTGGGAACGCCTTCAAGTCTTGAACATGTACTCATTGGAGCGGAGGAGAGAGAGATACATGATAATATATACATGGAAAGTACTTGAGGGCCTGGTCCCAAATCTGCACACTGCCATAACAACATACTGGAGTGAGAGATATGGGAGAAAGTGTAAAATAAACCCAGTGAGGAGCAGAGGTGCGGTGGGGACAATACGGAGCACTGTATTAACATCCGGGGTCCCAGACTATTCAACATCTTACCAGAAGATATCCGAAACACGGCTGGAACCAGTGTAGAAGCCTTCAAGAGGAAACTGGACAAATATCTTCACCAGGTGCCAGATCAACCAGGCTGTGATGGATATGTGGGGCAGCGGGCCTCCAGCAGCAACAGCCTGGTTGACCAGGCAAGCACCAGACGAGCCTGGTCCATGGCCGGGCTCAGAGAGTAGATACTCTCGAAACTCTTCAAAGGTAAGGCAGTGGCTCCCGAAGGAGTGTCGGAGTTTGTACAAGTGATGTACTGTTTATAGCCCTATGGCAGGGGCACGGTGAGTGTTTGTGTCAAGTGGAGTACCGTTTACAACCCTGTGGCGGGGGCACCCCTATGACAAGGGCGCGGTGACTCTTTCAACTCAATTTGAGCCATTCCTGGCACTCAGGCCGCAGCCCGAGTGCCAGAACGACTCAGATTATCCCCAGGTGGTAGTAGTACTACCTACAACATGGGCCAGTTAGTTGAAAGTAGTAACAGTAGTGGTAGTAGTTCTACCTACAGCATGGACCAGTTAGCTGTAAGTAGTAACAGTAGTGGTAGTAGTTCTACCTACAGCATGGACCAGTTAGCTGTAAGTAGTAACAGTAGTGGTAGTAGTTCTACCTACAGCATGGACCAGTTAGCTGTAAGTAGTAACAGTAGTAGTAGTAGTTCTACCTACAGCATGGGCCAGTTAGCTGTAAGTAGTAACAGTAGTGGTAGTAGTTCTACCTACAGCATGGGCCAGTTAGCTGTAAGTAGTAACAGTAGTAGTAGTAGTTCTACCTACAGCATGGGCCAGTTAGCTGTAAGTAGTAACAGTAGTAGTAGTAGTTCTACCTACAGCATGGACCAGTTAGCTGTAAGTAGTAACAGTAGTAGTAGTAGTTCTACCTACAGCATGGGCCAGTTAGCTGTAAGTAGTAACAGTAGTGGTAGTAGTTCTACCTACAGCATGGGCCAGTTAGCTGTAAGTAGTAACAGTAGTAGTAGTAGTTCTACCTACAGCATGGGCCAGTTAGCTGTAAGTAGTAACAGTAGTAGTAGTAGTTCTACCTACAGCATGGGCCATTAGCTGTAAGTAGTAACAGTAGTAGTAGTAGTTCTACCTACAGCATGGGCCAGTTAGCTGTAAGTAGTAACAGTAGTAGTAGTAGTTCTACCTACAGCATGGGCCAGTTAGCTGTAAGTAGTAACAGTAGTAGTAGTAGTTCTACCTACAGCATGGGCCAGTTAGCTGTAAGTAGTAACAGTAGTAGTAGTAGTTCTACCTACAGCATGGGCCAGTTAGCTGTAAGTAGTAACAGTAGTAGTAGTAGTTCTACCTACAGCATGGGCCAGTTAGCCTACATCAGTCATTAAGTTAAGCTTTTACATCTCACTCACACGTCAGGTGTTCAACATACCTCCAGAGAATCTCCTGAATCAATCCTGGCACTCAGGCTGCGACCTGAGTGCCAGGATTGACTCAAATGGAGTTGAGTCACCGTGCCCTTGTCATAGGGGTGCCCCCGTCATAGGGCTGTAAACGGTACATCGCTTGTAGAAACTCCGACACTTCTTCGGGAGCCACTGCCAGGTCACCACACACACAAGACCTGAGCCACGACCCATCCTGGCAAACCTGTATTGTTTGTAACGGCTTGACAAAACTCCTGGAGAGCGAAACGTTGCCACAATAAAATGTAACATTAGTTGCACATATGTCCTTTTACCTAACATAGTCGGTAATTCTTCCATCATTATTAAAAAGTTTGCTGTGTCATCAACTCTTTGACGACCTTCATGTCTCTCGCTCTTGGCCATAGTCATTTAAATATACGTTTAAACGTAAATTACAAAGGCAACTCGATGTCTTGGTTAATTAATCCTGTAGAAGTTGACTGTGTTTCCCTATCTAGGTTTGAGGGGTCTGGAAATCACACCCAAGATTAGTTTTTCATGTCCTTTCGAGAAGATGAACCAGCAAGACTGGACCTTGTATTCACCCTGAACAGCTCAGATATTGAAGACATAATGCACGAGAGCCCCCTGGGAGCCAGTGACCATATGGTGCTGAGCTTTGAGTACATTGTAGAGCTACAGGTGGAGAGGGAAAACAGTACCGATAGAGACAAACCAAATAGATTCTGGCCCGTCGCTTCCACTTTTATATCCTGCAGTCGATTATAATGAACATTGAATACCTAGCTATTATTTTATCAGTGCAGTCTTTGACAGGTCTTACCTTGAGAAGGTTTCGGGTGTCAAACCTCCCATGGCCCGGTCTGTGACCAGTCCTCAGGTATGACAGATCCAACAGGTATGCACTGATGGATTTGTCAAACGTTTTGAACGTTAATTTCTCAAACGTTTTGAACGTTTGACAAATTTGGGTTTCTAATTGCCGTAAGCGCTGATCTAGCAACACCACTTTCTCGATCCAGCGCTCCATCAATGCATACCCGAGCAAGACTTGCCAAAGACTGCATTGATAATAACTAGGCATTCACTGCTCATTATAATCAGCTACAAGACATAACATTCGGGTATCAGTCAAACAGACCGAATTATTTGCTTTTAAATTAACCCACTGGAGGTTGTAAATGAAACGAGATTATAACAAAAGCAACAATCGATACAGTAGTATTTCATGGGATATTAGGTCAACGTAATTCATTCCAAACGCTATAAAATAATAATAATAATAATAATAATAATAATAATAATCTTTATTTCTACAAGTATATGGACAACGTATACCGACCTAGCTGACATCAGCGATATGCTACTGTATAGAAAGCCCCTTGTTATGCGAAGCATTTCGGGCAAATAAGGTCAATTTTGTCCCCAGAATGCGACCCACGTCAGTCGGATAACACCCAGGTACCTATTTTTACTGCTAGGTGAACAGGTACAGCAGGTGTCTTAAGGAAATCTATGTAAAAATGTCAGATAAATAACCATTTATTAAGTGGAGTGGGTGTGGCTACCATCTTAAGTTAAACTCTGCAAACAATGACACAGCTGTTGAACTGCCAGGGATTGCAACACAAACAAGAAAATATACTATAAAAAATATTGCACCTGATTGCAAGGGAAATAAAAATAAAGAGATTTAGAAATATTGAATCTGCACAGCATTACTGTAAGGTTAAATTATATGAAACATTGTTTAGGTTAAAGGTGGAAATAGAAAGGGGGTTGGCAGTGGCCAGGATTCTTTTAGGTAACTTTTAGGTAGATTGGTGAGCAACTTAGTGGGGGGTGAAGAACTTAGTGGGGGGGGTGAAGAGAGAGAGAGAGAGGGGGATGAACACTCAGACACTCCTAGTAACAAATAATGTTCAACACGATAGAATATCACTAGCT
The DNA here is from genome assembly GCA_009830355.1 of Cherax destructor. NCBI lineage: Eukaryota > Metazoa > Arthropoda > Malacostraca > Decapoda > Parastacidae > Cherax > Cherax destructor. Next base: position 435,497 of record WNWK01000506.1, on the reverse strand, counting down.
TATATATGAACGATGTAACCACATTGTCTTGAAGGTCCGCATCACAATACATGTATGAAGGGTTTGTTGCAGTTACTGATAATTATTAAAAGTAATAATACCTGGATATTGGAAGAGCCAAGTACAGAGTTGATACCACCAGCGGTGTATCAGTTATTTGGGCTCCATTGTAGCCTTTATGACAGTGTGGTCATTCAGAGCGTGAGTGGCACTGCCCAATAAATCTGTTCCTTGCCGTAAAATCTCTAAAAATATATATACAAAATGTTTATATTGTTTTTATTTTATGAGTCACAACTCCATGGTTAAATTTGTAAAATGAATTTTTTAAAAATTCGTTTGTATAATTTCTGCATTTTTTCGAAAAGCCTCCGTGATTTTTGTTCATGATGGAGACGTGTATACATCAAGAAGTGTATGACTCTCCATGTATATAAACAAAGAGGTTACCTAATTTTTTTTTTAATAAATTAAAGTATTCTTGATTGGTGGCGAACAGTTTACATGCATCCTTAATGACCCTCGTTTAGTCGATTGCCTTTAAACCCCCATTAACCAACTAATGTCATAGTGTAACTATTATTGTGTACACTATAAACTTCTAGCTTGTGATGTTGTATAGTTTGTGTTGACAATTCATTATATATAATTCACTGAATAGATCAAAGTCTTGAAAAAAACGTCTGCAATCATCTGCTCTCAAAATACTGATAGAATTACAAAACAGATTTGTAAAGTTTTTTACATTCACTTTGTGAAGATCATTATGTACCTCTGCTAAGCGGAGAGCTAATACTAACGTTTTTAATGGGATTTTGAGTGTGCATTTTTGAGAGTCTTCCTGTGTTTTATGCAAGTTTTTCTACCTCTTGTATTCAGCTGAAAAAAAAACAAAGATTTTATTTTGGGCGACTCTACAGAACAGTCCAGATGCAGAGCTGAACTTCACTTTATTAGACGTGTGGCAAGGCAAGTCAAGGGTATCAAAATTTATTTGGTAGTGGAACGGGTATGGTGATATAGACCAGTTGTACTTACAAAAAGAAATATGTGTACTGAGCAAGACAGTGAGGAAAAGCTTCGCCTGGAGTGGCGACTGAAAAACCCACTCGTGGCGAAGTTCCCTTAATAAATATCTTATACCTTCAATTATTTGTCACTTTTGTTATTCATATAATGAGAATAACAACATTGTATTCTCATTCTAGTTCGTTTTTGTGATTCGAAAAATATAGATGAGTAAGATACATGCGCAACAGTTCGTCTACACAGTAGACTTCTTCAGTCAAAGACACAAGATGATGTAATCAGTCCATCCTTTGTGTTTTAGGGTTTTTGCAGGACACCTGATGCTGGAGGAATTATACTTGCACTGACGAGATGTTATTACTTGAACAGGTCTTAAGGTGTGTAAGGATTATGTCGAGTTAGTATGGCATACCTCTTTGTTAAACATAAGGTTTAAATGTGTTTAAGGGCATCCATTCCATGATGATACATCTTTAACATGTTTAACCGCATAATTGTGAAGGCTTGTTGTTGGTCTATCTTTAAATGTTTTTACGGTTATCTTTCATGTGTGTTAGGGCACTTTCTTTGTATTGCTTTGTAAGTGGGGAAATAATTTTTTTTTAAAAGACCTTTGTTAGTTATAAGTTTGGAGGTCAAAGGCGGGTAATATCTTCGAATACAATGTACATACTAGGCAGTATGTGTACGATATATAGGCTCTGTACTATACATGGTATATATGAGGGTTACCTGTTATGGTGATTTTGTGTAATGGTTTTGTCTTATTTTTGTTAAAAAAAAACCACCTTTTTCTACTTGTTATATGTACGAGAAGCCTTATATTGTAATTTAGTATGATTAAGTTCTTTATATTGATATCTACGTGGTTTAGTGAAAATCAGTCTGGTCATAAATCTGTCGTTTCAAAGGGAAAGAACGAAACTGTCGTTTTGACAATGTATTTACAATGTATGCGCCTTGTATGGTGTATAGGTGATCACACTGACACTGTTTTATAATAATAGCACTATTTATGGGGTTTGTGGGAAATTCATTATGTAAATAAGTTGTAATTGGTGGCCTATATGTGTTGCAAGGAGTACTATTATAGTGTGTCATGGGGTTTTAGGGGATTTCTTAGTGTGTGGACTGCATTTGTTGGATAACATCAATGTACATTTAGGGTCTTGGGTACGAATTCCAGAAAGGGGTTCTGTATATAGTGGAGAAGGATTTGTTGGATGGATTAATATGGATTTTTGTGAAAATCCTTGATATGTTAATTTACCCAAAATAACAAAAAAAGGCACAATACTGTCCCTGTCTGCTGGCCTATATATACTACCTCCTTCTCTTCCTTTAAACGTATAAGAGAAAATTTTAGAAAAGACTTAATTTTAAATGAGTTCTATTTTGTGTTTCAGTTCACTAATATCTACACTAGCTATATCATAATACTCTGAATCTAACACCCCCAAAGGGCAAAATACATAAGACCAGGGAATGGCATAGAAAGCAGACAGGTTTTTGGAATTATTATGGTGTACAAGTTTTTAGTTTCGCATCAAAATTAACTTAGGAACCTTACCTAACCTTTCTAAGATTTAAGGCAGTGTAATTCACCGCAGTCCGCCAGTGTGTGTGTCGAATCAGCCTAAGTTTAGCATATTATAGCAATGAAATAGAAACGCAAATAACCCGCACATAGCTTTTCTCTCTTCTGTATGCGGCTTATTTGTGTATTGTTCCTGTCACGGTATTGTCTTTTTCGCTCTTTATGAAATAGATCTTAATTTAGCGAAACGATCGTTGCTAAGCCAAGATCGTAACCGCTAACTAAAGAGCGCGAGATGTATACTTAACAGTTAATTGTCTATTTTATACTGATTAAAGTCTTTGTGGGAGTGTTAAGGTGGATGGACTGGTACCTTCATGACTCGCCTGTAGTCGATACGCCTTAAAAACTAACTACACGCAATTTATTCCTGATAAAGTCGTATTGACAAACCATCTAATGTATTTGGTTTGGTATGAGTTGTTGTTTTTTGTATAATTTCTCCCTGAGTAAGTTCCTGTTGTATGGATGTTTACATTCTGTTTAGCAGGATATTAACCCTTGTTTGTCTTCTCTAACTTTAAGCTTTTCTCTTTTTTTCCATCTCTTATGATTATCGGGACTTATTTTATACAAGAACTTGAAACTAGAGCGTCTTGGAAAGTTTATAAATATCCTTTTAAGTTAAATATTTCGTGGTTAAAATGCTGTTCTTTATCGTTTTTCATTTTAAATTAGGAGACTGAAGCCTCCTAGGAGGATACCTCATCTTTTGTATATAGTTCTACTGTCTTCAAATTATGTCCTAGAATTTTGTATTGATAAAGCCACTGGAGGGCGAAACGTCTACTATAAAGATACCCAGATGTTGCACATGTGTATTAATTTCACAATGTTAAGATTTTCGGATTTTCAACCCAGGGGGGTTAACCACCCAGGATAACCCAAGAAAGTCAGTGTGTTATCGAGGACTGTCTGTCTTACATCCATTGGGGTCCTTTAATCTTGTCCCCCAGGATGCGACCCCCACCAGCCGATTAACACCCAGGAAACACGCCCAATGTTTCCACCCAGCCGGGGGATCGAACCGCTGATACTCAGTGTGTGTGTGAGGCGAGAACGTTGCCTATCAGGCCACGGGTCTCTGGAAGTAAATCTTTTTTTTTAACTTAGTGTGATATTTATCATTTTGTGTGTATTTATTGGTTTAAATCAGTAGTTCTTTTACATTTTTAAATACCGTTACCCGCATCAGTTGTGTTAATTTGTTCGAACCTCAGTCAAAAAGAACTTAAAACTTTAAGTTCATTTGGAAAACTTTACAGCAATACAAACTGCCTAGTAGGGACATCGAAGCTGAACCTTGAATGACTTCAAAAACAGCTTGGATAAATACACGAGTGAGAGGAGCTGGATAAATACACGAGTGAGAGGAGCTGGATAAATACACGAGTGAGAGGAGCTGGATAAATACACGAGTGAGAGGAGCTGGATAAATACACGAGTGAGCTGGATAAATACACGAGTGAGAGGAGCTGGATAAATACACGAGTGAGAGGAGCTGGATAAATACACGAGTGAGAGCTGGATAAATACACGAGTGAGAGGAGCTGGATAAATACACGAGTGAGAGGAGCTGGATAAATACACGAGTGAGAGGAGCTGGATAAATACAGAGTGAGAGGAGCTGGATAAATCAGAGTGAGAGAGCTGGATAAATACAGAGTGAGAGGAGCTGGATAAATACAGAGTGAGAGGAGCTGGATAAATACACTAGTGAGAGCTGGATAAATACACGAGTGAGAGGAGCTGGATAAATACACGAGTGAGAAGAGCTGGATAAATACATGAGTGAGAGGAGCTGGATAAATACATGAGTGAGAGGAGCTGGATAAATACAAGAGTGAGAGGAGCTGGATAAATACACGAGTGAGAGGAGCTGGATAAATACACGAGTGAGAGGAGCTGGATAAATACACGAGTGAGAGGAGCTGGATAAATACACGAGTGAGAGGAGCTGGATAAATTCACGAGTGAGAGCTGGATAAATACACGAGTGAGAGGAGCTGGATAAATACACGAGTGAGAGGAGCTGGATAAATACACTAGTGAGAGCTGGATAAATACACGAGTGAGAGGAGCTGGATAAATACACGAGTGAGAAGAGCTGGATAAATACATGAGTGAGAGGAGCTGGATAAATACACGAGTGAGAGGAGCTGGATAAATACACTAGTGAGAGCTGGATAAATACACGAGTGAGAGGAACTGGATAAATACACGAGTGAGAAGAGCTGGATAAATACACTAGTGAGAGCTGGATAAATACACGAGTGAGAGGAGCTGGATAAATACACGAGTGAGAGGAGCTGGATAAATACACGAGTGAGAGGAGCTGGATAAATACACGAGTGAGAGGAGCTGGATAAATACACGAGTGAGAGGAGCTGGATAAATACACGAGTGAGAGGAGCTGGATAAATACACGAGTGAGAGCTGGATAAATACACGAGTGAGAGGAGCTGGATAAATACACGAGTGAGAGCTGGATAAATACACGAGTGAGAGGAGCTGGATAAATAAACGAGTGAGAGGAGCTGGATAAATACACGAGTGAGAGCTGGATAAATACACGAGTGAGAGGAGCTGGATAAATACACGAGTGAGAGCTGGATAAAAACACGAGTGAGAGGAGCTGGATAAATACACGAGTGAGAGGAGCTGGATAAATACACGAGTGAGAGGAGCTGGATAAAAACATTAGTTAGCGGAGCTGGATAAAAACATTAGTTAGCGGAGCTGGATAAAAACATCAGTTAGCGGAGCTGGATAAAAACATTAGTTAGGGGAACTGGATAAAAACATTAGTTAGCGGAACTGGATAAAAACATTAGTTAGCGGAGCTGGATAAAAACATTAGCGGAGCTGGATAAAAACATTAGTTAGCGGAGCTGGATAAAAACATTAGCGGAGCTGGATAAAAACATTAGTTAGCGGAGCTGGATAAAAACATTAGTTAGCGGAGCTGGATAAAAACATTAGCGGAGCTGGATAAAAACATTATCGGAACTGAATAAATACAAGTTGGATAAATATACGAGTGAAAGGAGCTGGATAAATACAGGCTGGATAAATATATGAGAGGAATTAGATTTCAGTGGGACTTGGACAACATGGGTTAGTAGGGTTATCACAGGTAATTCCTAGCGTAGCCTTGAGAATAGGCTGAACAAATATTTGTTACGAGGCTGTGGGCCGTCTTGGTATGGTCCGGTACAGCTGCTGCAACCTTCTTATGTTTCTTGTATACATTCAGTTATAAACAGAAAATATACATTTGGCTTAATTAGTAGCTTTTTTATTATTAACGTTCATTGGTGCTAATGCTGAAGCGAGGAATTTTTTTTTTTTAGAAATAGTCACACACATGTCTTCACTTCGAGACGGTTTCTAGCATTTGTTTTAATGCTCAAAATTGCTAAAAAAAAAAAATGACACGAAAACCTCCGCAGCTTTTACTAGCCACCAGAAGTTTTCTGCCGTCGTTCATTCAGATTTCACTCTGATTCCTTTATTAGTTTCTAGTTCAACAAGCTCACCTTTCATTACGTCACCATCATCCAGGGAATCCAAGGTAAAAATAAGTGAATTCCGTATTCATCCGTCGAAAGACAATCAGTTTCTGCAAATTATTTTTCACCTCAGTCACGATGGACAGATTTTTTTCCCCCTGCACCAGCAGCCTCATCGAGTTATGGAGAAATCCGAACAATTTCCGTTTCGAATAATATTCATCCATATTTCCTGACACTGATCACATTTATTCCTGTTCCTTGGATGGAAGTTTTCAGTTTATTGAGATGTGTAATATATCAGGGAGGTCAATGTTGGTATTGGGAGCTCTGGATGGATGTTTGTTCTTCAGAGCGTGTGCTGTAGTAGCATCCTTAGGGGTGATGGTGTACTCACTAGTTATAGCCCTGAGTACTCCAGTATACCAGAGATCAAACCTGGGTGCTCCAGTATGCAAGATACTAAGCCTGGGTGCTCCAGTATACCAGAGACTAAGCCTGGGTGCTCCAGTATGCAAGATACTAAGCTTGGGTGCTCCAGTATGCAAGATACTAAGCCTGGGTGCTCCAGTATACCAGAGACTAAGCCTGGGTGCTCCAGTATACCAGAGACTAAGCCTGGGTGTTCCAGTATACCAGAGACTAAGCCTGGGTGTTCCAGTATGCCAGAGACTAAGCCTGGGTGCTCCAGTATACCAGAGACTAAGCCTGGGTGCTCCAGTATACCAGAGACTAAGCCTGGGTGCTCCAGTATACCAGAGACTAAGCCTGGGTGCTCCAGTATACCAGAGACTAAGCCTGGGTGCTCCAGTATACCAGAGACTAAGCCTGGGTGCTCCAGTATACCAGAGACTAAGCCTGGGTGCTCCAGTATACCAGAGACTAAGCCTGGGTGCTCCAGTATACCAGAGACTAAGCCTGGGTGCTCCAGTATACCAGAGACTAAGCCTGGGTGCTCCAGTATACCAGAGACTAAGCCTGGGGACTCCAGTATGCCAGATACTAAGCCTGGGTGCTCCAGTATACCAGAGACTAAGCCTGGGTGCTCCAGTATACTAGAGACTAAGCCTGGGTGCTCCAGTATACCAGAGACTAAGCCTGGGTGCTCCAGTATGCCAGATACTAAGCCTGGGTGCTCCAGTATACCAGAGACTAAGCCTGGGTGCTCCAGTATGCCAGATACTAAGCCTGGGTGCTCCAGTATACCAGATACTAAGCCTGGGTGCTCCAGTATACCAGAGACTAAGCCTGGGTGCTCCAGTATGCCAGATACTAAGCCTGGGTGCTCCAGTATGCCAGATACTAAGCCTGGGTGCTCCAGTATACCAGATACTAAGCCTGGGTGCTCCAGTATACCAGAGACTAAGCCTGGGTGCTCCAGTATGCCAGATACTAAGCCTGGGTGCTCCAGTATGCCAGATACTAAGCCTGGGTGCTCCAGTATACCAGAGACTAAGCCTGGGTGCTCCAGTATACCAGAGACTAAGCCTGGGTGCTCCAGTATACCAGAGACTAAGCCTGGGTGCTCCAGTATACCAGAGACTAAGCCTGGGTGCTCCAGTATACCAGAGACTAAGCCTGGGTGCTCCAGTATGCCAGATACTAAGCCTGGGTGCTCCAGTATACCAGATACTAAGCCTGGGTGCTCCAGTATACCAGAGACTAAGCCTGGGTGCTCCAGTATACCAGAGACTAAGCCTGGGTGCTCCAGTATACCAGATACTAAGCCTGGGTGCTCCAGTATACCAGAGACAATGTGAACTTCCTATTTGCGAAGACGTGAGCAATATTGCTGTCTTGGTGTCTAAGAAAGTGCTAAATTTCTAAGTTTAGTTTGAAGACACGAGAAAGCACCCGGCCACGGGTAAACACTTTCTATTGGAAAGAACTCTGTGTTCGGTTCCTGCTTCACAAAACTGAAGGTGATTCAGGGATCGTGTTCTGTAATCAAATTTATGTCTAGAGCTTCAGTTGACAAAACATTCTTGGGTTTTTCTGGCATTCCAATACCAACACATTTTAAAGATATCAAAAAAAGGCACAATACCGTGACTAGAACAATGCACAAATAACCCGCACTATTACTCCACCACTTTCTTGTGCCCTCCCCTGTCTGCTGCCTATAAATACCCTTCTACCTATTCTTTGTGTTAGTGTGACTTTGTAAATGGTCTAAGTCGGACCGAAACGTCGTCGTAAGCTCCTCTCTTCTATATGCGGGTTATTTGTATACCATTTTATAGCACATTACTTGAATTTAACAGTGCAAACCTTCAACACCGGCATCCAGAAGACGAATTAGTAAAAATGTCCAAGGAAGTGTGCAAGCAGTAAGTGATCAGGTACTGTACGAGAAAAGATGACGGTGTACGAAGCTTTTAGAAGAAAATTGCAAACGACACTTAAGTTAGACAGAATGGTAAAACAAACAGAATGTGTCACAGCAAAAAATATGTTTCAATAACCTTCATAGAGGCAGCATTTTGAATAGATCAATGTGTATCGTACCCCCATGAGGAGGAGGACGGGTACCTCTGGTTTAAGAACCACTGGTTTAAATGATTAATTGCTGTAGTATACTTTTCTCTTGCGAGTGTCAGTGTATATATTTGTATTTAACTTAACAAAAGTCCAGAATAACCTTAAAACACAAACACTTTGTAAACCCAACAGTTTCATTTTTATGTCAGTCTTTCAAAGGACATTGACACCTCTCCGCCACTTGACACATTTACTCACATCACTTCTCTATAATTAGTTACTGGAATCCAGACTTCACTGTATAAAAACCTCCTGTTTTTCCCTACTCCTATTTGCTTTCTATGTGAACGAGGGCAGCAGGTGTCAGGAAACACGCCCAATGTTTCCACCCAGCCAGGTATCGAACCACGGACACTCAGTGTGTGAGGCGAGAGTGTTGCCTACCAGGCCACGGTTTCATTTTGTTTGTACAAAATGAAACACTGGATCTCTTAAAACATTAAACATCCATAGAAATTAAGTAAATAAAATACTGATATTCATAAGTTTTAATCAGCACTGTAGTATGGAAATAAATGGTATAAAATACCGACACAATGGAAAAATAAACACATAAGCAGTATAATGTGATCCTTTATTGACAACGTTTCGCCCACGCAGTTGGCTTTATCGATAAAGCCCACTGCGTGGGCGAAACGTTGTCAATAAAGGATCACATTATACTGCTTATGTGTTTATTTTTCCAGCACTGTAGTATATAGGGGCAAAGGGATTGTGTAGACTCGCTGTATTTTGGGCTAGTTCAGGAGTGATACATGTATGTGTTACCTTTGTATCCTCTGCTTTGTCTACCTTTATAATAACGTGGAGTACAGAGTAAGATGCAGCATCAGCAGTTAGGTATCTATTTCATTTTACATCTCCACAGCTTCTACTGCCTCCTCTGTAGACTGAAGAAGTCTGCTGTGTAGAAGAAGCGTTTCGGAATTAAGGATATCTAACTGTTGCACGTGTGTGTTAATGATCCCTTTGTGTACCTGTTGACTACCTACTGATGATTCCGGGTGTCATCATCTCCCCATCCCCTGGTCTCGGACCACATCCCCTGGTATCGGACCACGCCTCCATCCCCTGGTCTCGGACCACGCCTCCATCCCCTGGTCTCGGACCACGCCTCCATCCCCTGGTCTCGGACCACGCCTCCATCCCCTGGTCTCGGACCACGCCTCCTGATGTTTTTCGGAATGTTTCCTTGTTTTTTCGTGGTGTTAGGTTCTGTTTTCCCATTTTTCTACCTCTGAAGCTTCACTATCTCAACCCTCTAGTATCACTGCCACTTCTCTCATTCTGTCTCTCCCTATATCTCCCAAGACTCATTTCCCCTCGCGTCTCTTCTCTTTCTCACTCTAATTATCAGATATCTTTATTCCTTTACCCTTCCATTCCCTCTCCCCTAGTGAGGTACTACAGTGGAAGAGGAATTGTTTGTCTCAGTATTTATCACTGTGTTAAGAGGTGCAGAGATAGAGGCATTAACCGAAGCAGAGGCAGCAGAAGCAGTGTAGACGGGAGCAGTGAGAAGCAGAGACAAGGGAATCAACAAGGTCACCAGCAGAATAAGAGGCTGTGCTCCTGTGTTCCAGAGAGGTGCGATTTCAGATGCTCTCGAAAATTTAGGTTCTTGACTGAATTCGTATGAACACAGGAATTTCTCTATGCATTCTCGCGACCTGCAGTTTCATATGTCTTAAATGAGGCTGTTAGGGTTACATCAGTTATCCGGCGTAGAAAGTATAGATGCCTAATTTCATTATTACCGTGGCATCTCTTGTTTTGAAGGTTCTGGTTATCCTGTTTTGAAGGTTCTAGTTATCCAGCCTACCATCTTCCTTGCAGTAGACACAGCACTTATGTGATCTTTTAAAATCAAGTTCTTCCCACGTTACTGCTGAGTCCTTTGCATTCTTTTCTTCTGATCCAATTTTTATTTCTTAAATTTTTCCAAATCGGAGTATATAATTTTTGTCCTCGTTGATCATATTGTTTGATTTACTGGAAGACTTGTTTTATGTTTGCTTGTAGATTTATTTTCCTAATGTACGATACATGCGAAATACAGTATCAACAACACTGTTTGATACTATGATTTGGTTGTCTTTGTCAGGTATGACAATGAGCAAGAAAATTATGGACGAGGTTAGAACTGTGTTTTGAGGAACGGAGCTTTTTCTGTGTGGCGGCATTTTGAAGACCTACGGTATACTCACATTAATATAAATCTACTTCCACACACACATTTGCTGTATAACCCCTGTGGTTTAGCGCTTCTATTTGATTATAATAATAATAATAATCCACACACACATATGTATATATATGTGTGTGTGTGTGTGTTTAATATATATATATATATATATATATATATATATATATATATATATATATATATATATATATATATATATATATTAAGCAAGTAAGCCATTCTCCGGATGTGAAAGGACATGAATTAGCACAAGTAATAAATGTATATAATTTTAGGCCGGAAATGCAGGAATGCGCGGGCAACTAAAAGTATTTTTGACACACCAGTATCAGTGTCTTGGCACCTGGCGAGAACATACAAGCGTCTTATTATTAAACATAACACTCACCATATCGAGGACACTTGCTCTCCTAGCAGTGTTTTAAGGGGTCGAGTCATAGCTCGTCCTCCGGTTTCTTAATTCTTATAGACCAATTTTGCTGATTCCTGGCCTTCAAGGCTTGGTTATATCTCCTCTTGAAACTGCGTATAGTGTTTGCCTCGACCACATCCAGTGCATTCTTCCCACTTACTATTCTGAGACTGAAAAAGTACTTCCTGTCCCCATGACTCATCTGCATCTTTAGCTGCCATCTTTGTTGTTGTTGATTTTGAAATACGGCGATATCAGCATGAGCCGTGTGCTCCCGTAAATCTGGTGAAGATGTTGCCCAAATCTGTGCGGGTAATGGAGAAGGAACAGGTTTCTTCAAAATTAAGGACCCTTGAGAGGCCTTTAAGCAAGTGCTTATTTTTTAATGTGATTTTTTTTGCCTTTACTGAAATTATGCATTTAAGAATAAGTTTTTGAATCACTTCAAATTTCACGGTAAAGGTCCTATGGCCTTTACAAAAGTAAGGATGTGATACCCCCTTACAGGAGCAGCACATCTCCATGAACAATATATATATATATATATATATGCATGCATAATGTTGCCCGAATGTTAATGTCCGTAATTTTACCAACATTATTTCAATGTTCGACGTGTGTCCACGTAACCAAACCCCACAAAATTGACTTCATAATGATCCAGAACATCATTATAAAGTCAGTTTTACCTTTGCCAAGAAGTTTCTTGGCAATAGGTTCAGCTATGTTGTAGAAGCCGTTGTTCTGGTTGAAGTTGTTGGATATACAGATAAGTGATGATTCTAGGATTCTTTGGTATTGTGTGTTGTCTTCTCTGGCGATAAGTCTTGCGTTTCTGTAGTTGATTAAATGGTTAAAGAAACTTCTTCATCGCTTTCTCACATAGAACATAAGAATGGAGGAACACTGCAAATGGTCTTCTCATATACTTGTCCAATCTCTTTTTAAAGCTACCCAAGGTCCTAGACTCTGTCACCCTACTTGGAAGATTGTCACATGTAGCTTTCTCCACCTGACTCCTTCCTATATATACTCTCGTACCTTTCACCCAGGTAGATCTGTTTGTGACTTGATAAAGCTCACTGTGTGGGGAAACGTTGTCAATAAAGGATCACATTATACTGTTTTTGTGTTTATTTTTCCATTTATAGAGTTGAAGAACAACCTGAGGACTTCTATTATTTATGCTTCTTGATGAAGCCAAGGATTCTATTTGCTTTATTGCGAACACTTATGCACTGTTGTCTTGGTTTTAGATCACTGCTAACCAGAACTCCTAAATCCTTTTCGCAATCAGTAGTATTAAGATCTACATTATTTAGTTTATATGTGGCATGGTTATTGTCCTGCCCAATATTTAGAACTTTGCATTTGTCTTAGTGATGTATCGTATATCCGCATCCACGGAACATCCGCACAATTTTTTACATCCGCATCAACATCCACGGAACATCCGCACAATTTTTACATCCGCATCAACATCCGCACAATTTCTTACATCCGCATCAACATCCGCGGAACATCCGCACAATTTCTTACATCTGCATCCGGAAAATAAGTAAGACATCCGTATACACATCCGCATCCGCGGATATCTAAATTTTCACATCCGATACATCCCTAATTTGTCTACATTAAACTGTATCTGCCACTTCTCCGACCATTGCATCAGTCTATTCAAATCTTCCTGGAGTGCTCTAATGTCCTGATTAGAGTGAATTGGACGGCCTATTTTGGTATCATCGGCAAATTTGCTTATATCGCTATTTATTCCTTCATTTATGTCGTTTATGTAAACAGTGAACAACAAAGGGGCCCTGTGGAACACCGCTTGTGACGCGCCCCCACTCTGATTTCTCCCCATTTATACAAACTCTCTGCTGCCTTTTTGTCAACCATGCCTCTACCCAGGAAATTTTTTTCCTATTCCGTGTGCCCGTGTGCCTTAATTTTCCTTAATAGCCTCTGATGTGGAACTCTATCAAAAGCCTTACACTATCGTATTCATTACCATGATCTACCTCCTCAAATACGTTAGTGAAAAAAATTAGTAAATTCGTAAGGCCCCTTTGTAAAACCGTGTTGAGATTCATTAATCAAGATGGCTTCGAATTGCCTCGGCAATTATTGATTCCATAAATTTTCCCACTATGAGGTAAGGCTTATTGGTCTATACTAGTTCGAAGCTAAGGACCTGTCTCCTGCTTTGTAAATATGTATTACATTTGCCATTTTCCCACTTGTCTACCACTATGCCAATTTGTAGTGATATGTTGAAAATTATTATAATCAAATAAAGCGCTAAATTGACAAGGGTCATGCAGCGCTGCAGGGCAGAAAATAAGGCCGGGCCTATAAACAGCTAGGTGCAGAGGGGATCAGAGGTGAGGGGAGAAAAGGGCTGGAAGGGACGCTAGGGGTTATGTGTCAAAGTTCGTATAGTAAAGCAGTTGCTGACAAAAAAGTCAAAGGCAAGAAAGGAAGATAAGGTAAGAGCGGTAGGGCGGCGGCGGCAGCACTGGAGGTAAATCCTGCGCACTCGCTGGTAGACTGGACAATCCACAAGAAAGTGAAGAACCAAAATAGTGACCCGACAAACCTCACAGAGAGGAATAGGGTTTCGTTCCATGAGATACCCATGGGTAAGGCGAGTATGGCCGATGCAGAGACGGGAGTGCGCAGTCTCCCGAATATGGCAACGGTGGTAAGAAGTTGGCCACAAACCTAAAAGTGTTTCAATAGAGTGTAATTTGTTATGGTGCATGTCCGACCACTGTTGTTGCCAACGGCTGTGAAGATGGGCAGAGATGACTGTAAAATAATCCCTGAACGAAGTACCTCTATGGGAAACTGGAAGATCACGTACCACTGAACGCGCAGCAGCATCCACCTGTTCATTGCCCTGCACATCAACGTGTCCAGGAACCCAACAGAAAACGACGTCTTTGTTTTTGCAGCCACACGGTGCAACCAAAGTTGAATACAAAGGACCAATGGATGATGTGAATCAGATTGTTTAATGGCCTGTAAAGTGCTGAGGGAATCTGAAATGATCACAAACGCTAAAGGAGACATATATGTAATACAGAGAAGCGCTATGAGGATGGCATACAGCTCGGGGGTAAAAATACTAGATTAGTCTAACAAATTACCCCGGACAACATCGTAATGGAACACCGCCGTGAACCCAACACTGTCAGAAGATTTAGAACCATCTGCATAAACAGCGACCGCATGAACATTCGACCGGAAGTGATCAAGAAAAAAGAGAGCGAGAAGTAGCCGTAGGTAGGAGAGCTTTAGCTCATGGCAGTAGGGGAGAACAGACATAAACCGTCAGAACCTCCCAAGGAGGAAGGGAAAAGGCAGACGCTATATGAACATACAAGGGAAGCAACTGGAGAGAAAACCGTAGTGAAGATGAAGAGAAAACGGTCGGAGTAAGCAGTGGGGGCCGAACAAATAACGGGCTTCTACTAATGTCTGAGACCAACCTATATGTAGAAGGATCACGAAGATCATGAGAGCTGACAAAGTAACGAAGTCAATGAGCATCTTGACGATCGGCTAAGGAAGGAACATTTGCCTCAGGATAGAGGCTTTCAACAGGGGATGAACGAAAGGCACCAAGACATAAACATAGACCCTCATGATGAAGGGGATCTAACTTAGAAAGAGTTGTAGGAGAAGCCCCAGAATTGACTTGGTCGTCATAATCCAGCTTGCACAAGACTAAGGTGGAATGCAAACGAAGGAGAGTGCAGCGATCTGCTCCCCAAGAACGATGTGCAAGAATCTTAAGAAGATTCAGCCAACCATGACGAGTTGCCTTCAAATAGGAAATGTGAGGGTTCCATGTCAACCGGTGATCAAATAGAAGGCCAAGAAACTTGACCGTATTACATTCTGGGATACATGAGCCGTGTAAATACAATGGAATATCTGGGACAAGAGGATGTCTAGTCAAGGTAATGAAATGGGGTTTCACACTAGAAAATTTAAATCCATGAGAAGTGGCCCAATGGGAAACATAGTCAATCGCATTGTGAAGGGAGGCCACAACCAGGTGACAGACAGCGTCTGCATAAGCTATAGCGAAGTCATCCACATAAAATGAAGACCAAATATGCGATGGAAGAACAGAAGGTAGGTCATTTATAGCAAAGAGAAAAAGGGTATGTTAAGTAAAAGGACACAAATGCAACTAATGTGACGTTTTATTGTGGCAACGTTTCGCTCGCTAGGAGCTTTATCAAACGCACTGCATGGGCACATGCAGAAGACCACCAAGGTACGCATGTCTGAGAATGCCTGTCTGAGGTTTGAGGAATAGAACGTGAGGCTGCAGTCAAAACTAAGGTCGGAAACTGGTGCACCAGCTCATCAATAGAGGACGAAGAAGGGTCCCTACAAAAAGTGGGAAGATGAGAGTATAAGTCCCAATTTGCTCGTCCAAATTGCCAACGGGGGCTACGAGGCGGTCGGGAATACATAATAGCAGTAACAATAATAGGAAGGAAAATGATCACTGTCGTGTAAATCCGGGAGAACAGACCAGTTGACAAGGAACAAATAGAAAGATCGACGCAAGAGAGAGACTGAGTGCGAGAGGATAAGAAGTGAGAAGAGTCTGATATGTTGAAAAGGTTTGCTAAGTTCCTCTTCACATTCCTTTAAAACCCTTTCAAACAGTTCATCAGAGCCTGGGGATTTGTTAGGTTTTAATTTCTCTATTTGTCTGAGGACCATTTCACTGGTTACCCCAATCGTGCATAGTTTATTATCATCCTGTTCTACATAATTTATTATTTCTGGAATTTTTCTAGTATCTTTCTGAGTAAAAACTGAGAGGAAGTAAATGTTGAAAATTTCAGACATTTGCTTATCACTGTCAGTGATCTGACCTGAGTTACTTTTAAGTGGGCCTATCTTGTCCCTAATGTTACTTCTGTATACCTGAAAAAACCCTTTTGGGTAAGTCTTCGAATCCCTTGTGACTTTAGCCTCATAATCCCTTTTTGCTTTACTTATATTGATTTCTTAACTGCCCATCCCCTCTTTTGATACACCTATATATACCTTTCTTTTGACCAATGAGATGTTTTAATCTATTGTTTATCCATTTGGGATCATTTTTGTTAGATCTAATTTCCCTACTCGGAACATAAGTAGTCTAGGCAGCTAGAACTATGATCTGAAAAACGTCATATTGGCAACCATCACCACCTACCTGACCCATACTCGGGCCATTCCAATTCAGCCCACCCAGGTAATTTCTCAGTCCTATGAAATTGGCCAAGCGGAAGTCTGGGACAGAGATTTGATTGCAGTTATTTGGGTAATTCCATGATATATTGAAACTAAGTGATTTGTGATCGCTTTCCCCAAGCTCATCATTAATCTCAAGATTATTAATTAGTGATTCTTTGTTGGCAAGAACCATGTCAATCAGGTTGTTTCCTCTAGTTGGTTCTGTCACAAACTGTTTTATAAAGCAATCTTGAATCGTACCAAGAAAGTCACTAGACTCAAAATTTCTTGTCACATTGTTCCAATCAATTAGTCTAACGTTAAAATCTCCCATTAACACAACATTTTCATATCAAGACGCCTTATGAATTTCGTCCCATAGCAGCTTACTGTACTCCCTATCAAAGTTTGGAGGCCTATAAATCACACCCAAACATAATTTTTCACGACCCTCGAGAAACTGTAGCCAAACAGATTCTGTGTCCGATGCTTCTAATCTTATATTTTGTCTAACACAATTTAAATTATCTCTGACATCCATCGCCACTTATGTGTACCTGTACGGGAATAAACTTACTTAATCACGTGGTAGTAAGTTACTGAAGTTCCACTAGTTGCTTGCAGTATAGTACGCAACGTTGCAGAACTCTGTACAAATTATGTTTTATCTGTCTCTTGCAATATTATGTCTCATTTAGTTTCTCTAAAGTACTGTCTATGCATATTTCCCAGTCTTATAGTCTAGTTGTTTCTGTTTATGTTTCTCATTTCTAAAGTAAGATTTAACATTCATGTTTATCATTTCTAAAGTAAAATTTAACCTTTATGTTTCTCATTTCTAAAGTAAGATTTAACATTCATGTTTATCATTTCTAAAGTCAGATTTAATCTTTTGTTTCTTATTTCTAAAGTCAGATTTAACCATTATGTTTCTTATTCCTCAAGTCAGATTTAATCTTTGTTTCTCATTTATATAGTCATATTTAACATTTGTTATTCCTGAGAGTACACGATTAGTGTTTCCAAGTGGCTTTAGTTTGTTGAATTGTTCTTTGCTGTGTTAGTAAATACTTGATCTAATGTTGATCGTGTGTTGCCCTCTCTTAGTTGCTTCAGTTATATGCCTATGCATAAAAAAAAAATATTGCATATAGGAATTCTGTTGATCATTTATTTGTAGTTTCAGTCTCATAGGCTGCCAGATTTATTTTGTTAAAATATATTACAATATTATTTTGTTTTCTTTTGACGTCACTCTTCATAATTTTCTTAATATTTTATGTTATATTTATTTCATTAAATTGTTGTTGCTGGTTGGTTGTTGTTGACGTTCTTCTTGTTCGTTCGTTCGTTACTATCGTTCTCTCTCTCAAAGTATTATCAAATACTGCGTTATATACGTTAGTTGAGTTTCATCTTCACTCTGGATTTTTATCACAAAAATACAAAGAAAAATCGAGTTCTGGTTTTTAATTTCCCTAGCTTTTACCATCATCGTTACTTCCTCCCTCCCTTCGACACCTCGTCTCCTCAAATACACTCTTATTTAAAATGATTTTTGAGTTTAGTTGAAGGTATATCAGATTTCTTCTCATTTATACTGTCTCTTACTTTTTCTTTTTAAATAATTTCATCTATATTAATACACAAAAATATTTAGTAACATGTTTATCTCATTAATTCTCTTCTTGTCTGTTTAAAAACTTCTCTTTTTCCCTCACTTGTATAATCATTTAACTTCTCAGTGTTCATGAAGTTCTGTATTTTCACTGTATACTCCTCTAGAAGATCTTGTCTAATTTTTTATATCCCTTTTGTCTTCCAATTTCTTTATGTCCATACGTCTCTCTAGCTGTTCTTCTTTATACTTTTTATACGTAAATATTATTTTTAGCAACGTCTTAAGTCTCTCACATTTCCCAACTCGCTTTATATCCCACTAAGTTCATTAATGCTAAAATACATTGAAATTTGGGTATATCTTGTGTTGTTCTATTTCTTGCTCAGTATTGTATGTCTGTAATATATTTATTTTAAAGCTGTTTTAAAATGTTCTCGTGTGTCCTTGCCGAATTGCTTGCTCCTGGCCCCGCCTGCTAGACCACTTTGATTGGCATCACCGACTTATGGCCACTTGCGGCATTATCATATCTACTCGTGAAGTTGTGTATTGAGTTTGCCTCCACCACTGAATCAAGTCATCCCATCCCACTTTTCAACTACCCTGAGACCAAAGAAATACTTCCTTACGTCCTTATGGCGTTTTCAATTTCCACCTGTCTCTTTGATCCTAGTCTCTGTGTGTAATATTATACTCTCATAAATTAAAAAAATATAGCAAAGAAACACACTATAATTTTTTCGTAGCTATATCCATTTCTAAGTGAATTTTATAAATTTTCATGTGGCACCACTAAAGAAGGCATCGTCCATTACTACTGTCCTAGTTTCCATGACTCAACTGACATTAAAAGTAAAAAATAATAATATTAACTGAGTATCATAGTTGAGTGACGACCTTTGCTGGCGGTGCTAAACACAGTTTTGAAGTCCTCTATAAATGTCCTTTCCAATGATAGCATCAAAGACTGGTCACTGATTCTAATTAAATGGTCCCTGCCGCTGACTGTTGGGTGTGAGTGGGGAGGCGACCATATGGTTTAAACAATATTGCATTCATTCGCTTTTAGCTTTTGTTTTCTAATTGTAATAATTAAAACAAAATTGGATACATCAGCACTTCGTTGGTGTTTTTACTCTGCAAGAGTTACAGTGTGGGGACATTCATTGCGGGGTTACCCTATGTTATACAAGAGAAGATTCGACTTGTTGAATCCTCTTATACACAACTTTCCTTGTATGAATCTTAGTTCTGGCTTTGACTCTGTAGATGCCTTCTTTTCCCATTACATTGTTAAATGCTCCAAACTTAAAAAATCACGGG
Source organism: Cherax destructor (assembly GCA_009830355.1). Classification (NCBI taxonomy): domain Eukaryota; kingdom Metazoa; phylum Arthropoda; class Malacostraca; order Decapoda; family Parastacidae; genus Cherax; species Cherax destructor. The sequence goes on along the minus strand of WNWK01000506.1, from coordinate 416,006 downwards.
ACTTACCTGATTCTTTTTTTTTTCATCCTCTTTCTACCTCTTTCCTTTTTGTTCTTTTTCTTTTTTTGGGTTTCTTTTTTTTCTGCCTTGGATGTTTTATCCTTCACTTCGTCCCCCCCTCTCCCACCTGTGTTCTTGGTTTTACCCCTTGTGGGCTCTCAGCTCTCCTGCGGTGCTCCTCTTTCATGGCGTTTGACTGACTCCACTACTACTACTTCCTTCCCTGCTACATTTGGCTCCTACCTTCTCTTTTGCCTCCTTTTTCTCTTCCCTTTTCTATTGCTTACCCCGTCAACCACTCTCCCTACTTGACATTATCACTATTGTACTAGTTCCACTATCTGCCTTACCTTTACTGCTACTACTCTTGCCCCCTCCCTGCCGGCTCGCCTATGTATACTGGCTCCTCTCCTTTAATGGTTATAAGTATGACCATAATTTTTAAAGAGGTGGACCGGTAAGCCAGCGGAAGGCCTCGGTCATATGATCAAAAGCTCCATCGGCGGGTCATCATTTGACTAAGACCCGCGTCAGGAAACACTTGTCTTATTTCGTGACGAACCTTACCTATTTAACCTCTCCTTTCTGCTAGTGGTTCAAGTCGGACCGAAACGTCGTCGTAAGCTCCTCTCTTCTATGGGCGGGTTACTTGTGTATTGTTCCAGTTACGGTATTGAGTCTTGTTATTCTTCACATACGAAATATCAGAAGCGACCCTCTACAATCTGCCCTTTACTCACAGGAGGTTCACACTGATGACGAAAAAGACTCGAAGAATTAAGGATCCAGATAGTTTTTTCCATTGTCTCTGCCCACCTTACAAGTAACGTATATCTGGCAAACATACATCCTCCAAAATTTGATAAAGAAATAGAGAACAAGCCCACATGTGTGGTACCTGGGCCCGAGTTTTGGAACTTTTTATAAATAAAGAAGTGTAAAATACCACTAGCACGAGCATGCCATATTCTTTGGATAAATAGTTTAAACCTTGGTGGATCTGAATAAATGGTTTAGAAAACCTTGGTGGATCTGAATAAATGGTTTAGAAAACCTTGGTGGATCTGAATAAATGGTTTAGAAAACCTTGGTGGATCTGAATAAATGGTTTAGAAAACCTTGGTGGATCTGAATAAATGGTTTAGAAAACCTTGGTGGATCTGAATAAATGTTTAGAAAACCTTGGTGGATCTGAATAAATGGTTTAGAAAACCTTGGTGGATCTGAATAAATGGTTTAGAAAACCTTGGTGGATCTGAATAAATGGTTTAGAAAACCTTGGTGGATCTGAATAAATGGTTTAGAAAACCTTGGTGGATCTGAATAAATGGTTTAGAAAACCTTGGTGGATCTGAATAAATGGTTTAGAAAACCTTGGTGGATCTGAATAAATGGTTTAGAAAACCTTGGTGGATCTGAATAAATGGTTTAGAAAACCTTGGTGGATCTGAATAAATGGTTTAGAAAACCTTGGTGGATCTGAATAAATGGTTTAGAAAACCTTGGTGGATCTGAATAAATGGTTTAGAAAACCTTGGTGGATCTGAATAAATGGTTTAGAAAACCTTGGTGGATCTGAATAAATGGTTTAGAAAACCTTGTTGGATCTGAATAAATGGTTTAGAAAATCTTGGTGGATCTGAATAAATGGTTTAGAAAACCTTGGTGGATCGGAGTAAATAGTTTAGAAACCCGACAAGTTGATAAATCAGACACTTGTGCAACATTTTGGTATCTTTATTCTAGAAACATTTGCAGAATAAAGATACCCAAATGTTGCACAAGTGTTTCAATTATCAGACTGAGGTAAAATAGCTGCCTTAAAAAGTGTAGACATAGCTCCTCCGCATAAAAGAAACAGTAAAACCCAGGCAAAAAAAAAAATTATGGACCAATTCTGAGTGTGTGCTGAGGCAATTTTATTTTTTTCCATCGTGATTTACACAACCCAAGTCAGCAATGATTTAGAGCACCATTAGATCACTAACAAAATCAGAGCCTTTGGAAAAAAAAAAACAGATTTGACAAATGCGATCATGTAGTTTGTGATAACATGAAGTTTTATGGGTGTACCATAAAAAAGGTAAGAAAATAGATATTAAAATTTCTAACAAACAGAGCACATAGTGTAGTATTAGTAGTAAACAAAGCACAATCTAACCACTGAACGGGTAAGGTTTGAACCCATGGCGAATGAGTCGTAAAATTCCAGGCCAGTGCGTAAGCCACTGGGCCAGTTGGTTACATCCATCAAGGTATATTTCTATACTCCACAGGGAGGTTAGCCTGGGCCACAAATGCAAGTTATTTTTACAGATTTCTTGAGTCAAAGCAAAATCTGGCCTTAGCTAAGCATAAAGTTCATTTCCCTGGTGCCTTTACTGTTTCTTATCGTCATAATAAATATAGATAAAACATTAGTCACAGTCTCGTATCATTTGCATAATCGCCTCGGTAGACGACATGAACAAATTGCAAGAAGATAACAATGTTCTCCAGTATTCATTGGTTTCAAATTCTGAGACTTTTATCACTTTTAACATATTAGAAGTGATGAAGGTCCCAGGACCGAAATGTTTTCTAAATATGTCCTATAGTTTTCTCACGTTACTCTCTCAGCCACTTCTCGATATCTGTCACCAAGGTTTTCCTATTGCTTAGGTATGGAAAGAATGAAAAACTCAAAATGAACACTGGATATATAACAAAGGGGATACATTTCATAAAACGAAAGGAATATGTAAACGTATTAGGTATAATAATGTTGGATAACCGATCATTTAGCGCAGGATTACAGACCCTAATGGATTGTCTAAACCATACTACGGGTGGGGTTCGAACTCGCGGTCAAAGAGTCTCAAAACTCCAGACAGTCGCGTAAGCCAATGGGCCAGCTAGCTTCAATAAGATTCATCCAACTAGGTACATTTCTACACCATAGGAAAGTTAGCATACCCCCTTCCCCAGACTGGAAATCATCACCACTACAAGTCCTATCAGGAACTAGTATGACTTCAAAAGATGTCAACAGCTTGGGTTTACTCTACATATGGATAGCTAGGAACAGGACAGCTGATAGTTTATTCTAATCTAACAACATCTTTTTTTGCAAAATTGTTGACAGATGGAGTCCCATACCCCCATTATTTGGTTCCCATACCCCCAAGGGGTATGGATACCCCAGGTTAAGAACCCCTGATTTAGGCCACAATAAGGTAAATGCAGAATATACACAAAAATGAAAGGTTGGATAATGAGACATTTCAAAACAAAAGAAATAATGCCATTACCTGGAGTATACCTAGATGGGGTTTTGGGGGTCAACGCCCCCGCTGCCTGGTCCGTGACCAGGCCTCGTGACGGATCGGGGCTTGATCAACCAAGCTGTTACTGCTAGCTGCACGTAAACCGACGTATGAACCACAGCCCGGCTGGTCAGGTACTGACTTTAGGTGTCTATCCAGCATCTTGAAGACATCCAGGGGTCTATTGGTAATACCGTTTATGTATGCTGGGAGGCAGTTGAACAATCTTGGGCCTTTGACACTTATTGTGTTGCCTCTTAGTGTACTCGTGGCACCCCTGCTTTTCATTGGAGAGATGTTGCATCGCCTGCCGAGTCTTTTGGTTTCGTAAGAAGTGATTTTTGTGTGCAGATTTGGGACTAGTCCCTCTAGGATTTTCCAAGTGTATATTATCATGCATCTTTCTCACCTGCATTCCAGGGAGTACAAATCAATGGACTTCAACCTTTCCCAGTGCCGTGAAAGTTCTTCGTATATTCTCAAGGTCTGCAATTTCGCCTGCCTTGAAAAGGGACATTAGTGTCCAACAATATTCTCAGCTATAACATTGTTTTAGGTTCACAACTTCCTACAAGGCAAGCGAGACATCAGAACTGGGAAGGTAGAGATCGTTTACTGCCCGCCAATAATGTAGTTAAAATACTGGAAATGCTTCAAAGTGCTTGGAATCCACTCTCTGGAGCTGAGGGGAGAGATATCTGATAACACACATGGATGACGCTTGAGGACCTGGCCCTTAATATCCACACTACCGTGCTTTATTAGGGTGAAAGATTTAGGAAGGTGTGTAAAATAACCCCAGTGAAATATTAAGAGGAAATTGTCACCATCCCTGGTTCAAAACTTTTCATTTTGATACCATCAGATATCAGGAAATATTGCCGGAACAAATGAATAAAAAATAAAAAGGCACAGTATGGTGATTGGAACAATACATAGATAACCCTCACTTATATTTTATTATTTTTATTAACACATCGGTCGTTTCCACCAAGGCAGGGTGACCCGGAAAAGAAGAAACATTTTCATCATCATTCACTCCATCACTGTCTTGCTAGAGACATGCCTGCACTACAGTTATAAAACTGCAACATTAACACCCTTCCTTCAGAGTGCTGGCACTGTACTTCTCATCTCCAAGACTCAAGTCCGGCCTGCCAGTTTCCTTGAATCTCTTCATAAATGTTATCTTGTTCACACTCCAACAGCACGTTAAGTCTTAAAAACCACTTGTCTCCACTCGCACCTATCTAACACGCTCATGCATACTTGCTGGAAGTCCAAGCCTCTCGCACACAAAACTTCCTTTACCCCTCTTCCAACCTTTCCTAGGCCGACCACTACCCCGTCTTCCCTCCACTTCAGATTTATACGTTCTCCAGGTAATTCTATTTCGTTCCATCCTGTTTAAATGTCCGAACCACCTCAACAACCCCTCCTCAGCCCTCTGGTTAATACTTTTAGTAATCCCGCACCTCCTCCTAATTTCCAAACTACGAATTCTCTGTATTATATTCACACCACACATTGCCCTCAGACACATCTCCACTGCCTCCAACCTTCTTGTTGCAACATTCACAACCCATGATTCACACCCATACACGAGCGTTGGTATAACTATCCTCTCGTTTATTTTCAGACGATTTATCAGTCCGACTTGAACCATAAACAAGTCACACAGAGAAGCTCGAGGGTAAGAGAGCCAGTGTACATGTTTTCAAGAGGAAGCTGCACCACTACTTACACTAAGTGGCGGATCAACTAGACCGTCATGGTTATGTGCGCTAATAGGATGCTAACAACGATAGTCAAGTTGAACAGGCACTCAACAGGAAATTCTTGCCGCAGACCGGGTTGCGAGCGTAAACTGAACTGGATTTTTTTTATTTTTTTTTCGTTATTAAGTACACAGATGCCTTTTACTAAACGTTAATATTACCAACAGGAACTTGAGTTATGTATCTTCGTTGCCTGAAGAAGCCTACTGTGTAGGCTCACGAAATCGTAATACCACGATTACAATCAAACACCTCACACACTGATGTCCGGGGGTCGATCCCCGGTACGGGTGGAAACATTAGGACGTGTTTCCTTAAGACACCTACTGTCCATGTTCACCTGTCAGTAAATCACTGATGTCAGCTATGGTTTGTACACCTTGTACATGTACTTGTAGAAATAAAGATTATTATTATTTTTTTTTATTATTATTCACAGAACGGGTGGGGATCGAACCCATGGTAATCGTGTTATTACGATTTCGTGAATCATTGATGGCGGCGGTTGAAGGGACTTTAGGTAGAGTTCGCCACAGCCACATTGGTATGGGATTCGTCTGCTTAAACCATCATTTGTGGTCACGGTGGTGGGCCATGCTAACCTCCCTATGCAATATAGAAATATGCCTAGTTACCTAGTACCAGCAGCAGCACTAGTAAGTAGCAATATCAGCAGCAAGCAGCAGAATCATCAGTAGCAACAGCAAGCAGCAACAGCAGCAGCAACAGCAAGACTAACAGCAGTAGTAATAGTAGTCGTAGTAGTGGTCGCAACTTGTTGTTAAATGGGGTTTATTGTTTTGAGGAAGGTTCGTGCTAATAGTCCAGAGATAAGCTGCCTTTGTTCTCTGTAATTACGTTTGAAATGATATTGGTTAACAAAAAAAAATTCTTTGCCAAAGATATTTGAAAGTATTTAGGATATTTTTTTGGGGTTGCTGAATTCGACAATGGCAATAGGTTTTCAAATTGGCTGTAGTTTGTGAGATATTGCATACCTACCCTCAATTAACAGGGAACTTCGCCATAACGCCTGTATATGTAGTGAAAATTTGTATATAACGATAGTTTTAATAAAGATTAGAATTTTATTTTTAAATTATTTAATATTTAACGAAAGGAATTGTATCAACAACGACCAGGTGACAATATTGTTTCTTTTATTTTGTTATTTTTTTCCACTGAAACATGAGTTCTTCACGAAGAGTCTGCTTAAACAATCCCAACGCATTTTGCTACAATTATGGTGAATACTCTTTGCAAAAACAAAGAAAAAACATCACAGATCTTTTAAAACAAGCTTATTTTAAAGTGGCACTTGGAGAACAAGTCTTGGGCTCCCCATATGGTTTGTCAAACCTGTGTAGTATGCTTACGAAGTGGAATAATAGACAAAGAAAAAGTTTAAACTTCGGTGAGTCTGTGGTGTGGAGAGCCGAAAACCACCACGACGATTCTTATTTCTGTATGGTGATTGTGAAAGGTTTCAGTCGATACAAGAAAGTCAAGTGGGAATATCCTGATTTAGAGTCAGCAAGAAGACCTGTGCCACACAGCGATGTTCCCATACCAGTGTTTACAACACTGCCTGTACTTCCGTTGTCAGATGTTGGAAGTAAATATGAAGTAAACATTTCAACACCTCAACAGTTCTCCCAAGAAGAACTCAATGATCTGATACGTGACCTCAGTCTGTCAAAGCAAACATCTGAACTGTTAGCATCTAGACTAAAAGAAAAGAACTGTTTACAACAAGAACTTAAAATAACAGCTTATCTGACAAGAGAGGTTGAATTCCTTCCTTACTTCAGCCAAGATCAAGAACTAGTATTTTGCAATAACATTCCTGGACTTCTTCTTCGAATGGAATTTGAATATCGATCAGGAGATTGGTCTCAGTTTATAGACAGCTCCATTAGAAGCCTGAAATGTGTCTTATTGCACAGCTCAGTGGTAACCAATATACATCTCTGCCAACTGCTCACTCAAGAAAACTGTGCTGATGACCAACATTGAAGAAAATCGTACTAGCAACGTTTTCATATGCAGTAATTAGTGGTATCTGAATTATATTACTATGTTAATCTGTTATTATATAGAATGAAGTGCTAGTACGTATTATATCATTTGACTTTTGCATGATCTAAAATAAATAATGTCAATGCGATTTGTAAGTTTAGCCCGGCCTGTGCATTGTATTTTTCACATCTTTTATGTTTTTCAGTGGGATACCAAATTTATCAAAAACCAGAGCCAAGCAAGTAAAACAGATGACATATTCAGAATCAACACCACAAACTTACTCTAACATGGGTGTAATATCATGAGTGTTGACCTGGAGAGACTTCCGGGGGTCAACGCCCCCGCGACCCGGTCTGTGACCAGGGAATTAATTGAACCTGTGCCTAATACTGGAGCATTACTATCAACTTGATCAAATAGAACTACGCCTGCTTAGTGGTTATTGATGCTGTATGGTATCTTCGACTGCAGAAATCTGCTTCTTTAATCACTAAGCAGACGTAGTTCCATTTGAGCAAGTTGATATTAGTGCTCCGGTGTTATGTACAGGTTACTTCCGCACGCATTGTTATATAACAAACGAATCAAAACAATCGCAAACAGGCGATATCAGCAACGTAAAACAAGCCACATGGGGATGGAAATCAGTGGTATTACATGTCACTTTGTGACGTGGGATACCACTGATACCTTCTGCCTTGCCTCAGAGAATTTTCCTTCCTATCTGTTGCTGTCTTGCAACATTGCTTAGCTCCTGACGACGCACGAGAGCGCGAAAGATCTACAGCTAAAGATTTCCATCTCCATGTGGCTTGCTCTGCATAACAAATGGTGTAAGTATATTGACATTTTGTGTGTAATAAAAACACACTGTTTGAGGATTGAGACACTTATGCAACATATGGGAATCTTTATTAAGGAAACGTTTCGCCACACAGTGGCTTCATCAGTCCAATACAAAGCAGAAAGGTGTAAGGAGAGGAGGTAATCAGTCCCTCGGCCTGGAGTCGATGTGTTCAGTCCATCAATCTTGTAGAAAGTACAGCATAGGGCCGACACTGCAACATCATGGGATCTTGATACAAGAAATTCTTCAATACTTGTCCAACCTTTGGACGAAGACCTACTTCGACTAGTGGATTGTACCACTATGACCCCGCCTCCTCCTGCTTCACCTCACCTGTCTACAGTACATAAGCCACTTGATGAACTGAACACATCGACTCCATTCCAAGGGACTGATTACCTCAAACTCCTCCTCTCCTTACACCTTTCTGCTTTGTATTGGACTGATGAAGCCACTGTGTGGCGAAACGTTTCCTTAATAAAGATTTCCATATGTTGTATAAGTGTCTCAATCTTCATATTATCGGTCTTCAAAACCATTTATCACACTGTTTAAATAAGGTTTATTGTAACTGCAGTTTGTCTGTCACATACACTGGTAAATGTGCTGGTTCAGAAGGGTTCCTGGGTTTGGCGCAGTTTGCCCTCAAGGGAGTATATAAACCCCCGCGCTTGCCAGTTCAGGGATCACCACTTTGCTTTTGGTGAAGTCTTTGATGGTTGCGCTAGTTGCCATGGTGACTAGTGTTGCCTTGTGCTAGTGTTTTTGGAAATGCTCACGGCCGCTTGGCTGTTGGGAAGTTGTGTCAGTGTGTTGAGAATTTATGTGAGGAAATCGTTTCTTGCAGTCTTGTGGTGAAGGAAAGTGTAGGTCTGTGAAGGTTTGGTGTATGCAGCGAGGGAGATCTGGGGACGGAGAGAAGTGCGGGATATGTGGAGGGAGGTGTGGGGGAGATAGAGGGGTGGCGGTGTGGGAAGGCACATATAGGTGGTGAATTTCCCGTATCTAATGAACGACGTCCTTATTGCCATACTGAATATGACATCGAAACATAGCTAGCTTTTGTAACTGTCATATAATAGGGTAGCAGCACTGTACTCGTGTATTCAATTAGCTTAAAAAAGGGTGGGGAGGGAAGAATGGTAGAGATACTGGGAGATGTAGTGGAAAGAGAATAAATGGCCCATAAGGCAGTGTGATTTCAGCATCAAGTCCATTCTAACGTGTGGTGTTGGACATTCGTGAGCCCCTACACTATTCTGCAACTGCGTTCTTGTAATGGATTTAGCCTGGATGTAGCTTGCTGTGGTAGGACTAGTTGGTGACCGTGTGTGTGTAAATTACTGATGAGTGCTGCCCCATCATTGTTCCCACTCCGCTGTTAGGTAGCCCTTCAATTATTGCTACTAGTCTGTGAAGTCCTCGTCAAGCTCCATTTGTTGAAATGACACTCGACTACTACATCGTCCAAGTGACGGATCAGTTAGACTGTGATGGCTATGTAGGCCAAAGGCCGGGCTGCGAGGGTATAACCCTCGAAACCAATGACAGGTATCATTAAATGTCCCGCAGAGGGGCAGGGCAACGTACTACCTCTGACCTCCCTCTCAGATGGCATTCTACCTTTGACCTCCCTCTCAGGTGGCACTCTACCTTTGACCTCCCTCTAAGGTGGCACTCTACCTTTGACCTCTCAGGTGGCACTCTACCTTTGACCTTCCTCTCAGGTGGCACTCTACCTTTGACCTCCCTCTCAGGTGGCACTGTACCTCTGACCTCCCTCTCAGGTGGCACTCTACCTTTGACCTCCCTCTCAGGTGGCACTCTACCTTTGACCTCTCTCTCAGGTGGCACTCTACCTTTGACCTTTCTCTCAGGTGGCACTCTACCTTTGACCTCCCTCTCAGGTTACACTGTACCTCTGACCTCCCTCTCAGGTGGCACTCTACCTTTGACCTCCCTCTCAGGTGGCACTCTACCTTTGACCTCCCTCTCAGGTGGCACTCTACCTCTGACCTCCCTCTCAGGTGACACTGTACCTTGACCTCCCTCTCAGGTGGCACTGTACCTTTGACCTCCCTCTAAGGTGGCACTACCTTTGACCTCCCTCTAAGGTGGCACTCTACCTTTGATCTCCCTCTCAGGTGGCACTCTACCTTTGACCTTCCTCTCAGGTAGCACTCTACCTCTGACCTCTCAGGTGGCACTGTACCTCTGACCTCCCTCTCAGGTGGCACTCTACTTTTGACCTCCCTCTCAGGTGGCACTCTACCTTTGACGTTCCTCTCAGGTGGCACTCTATCTTAGACCTCCCTCTCAGATGGCACTCTACCTCTGACCTCTCAGGTGGCACTCTACCTCTGACCTCCCTCTCATTTCATCCTCACTACCATACTTTACATCACCCACAGTTCCACCCACAACACTCACAACATCCCACAGCACCAGCCACAACACAGTCACCCACAACACTGCCACCCACAGAAACACCACCCACAGTTCCACCCACAACACTCACATCCCACAGCACCAGCCACAACACAGTCACCCACAACACTGCCACCCACAGAAACACCACCCAAAGCAAAATTCAGATCACCACCACAACACAGCACTATCGTCACTATAACCACTATCGTCATTATAACATAGCACTATATTCACTATAACATAGCACTATCGTCACTATAACAGCACTATCGTCACTATAACAGCACTATCGTCACTATAACAGCACTATCGTCACTATAACAGCACTATCGTCACTATAACACAGCACTATCGTCACTATAACAGCACTATCGTCATAACACAACCCTATCTTCACTATAACATAGCACTATATTCACTATAACATAGCACTATCGTCACTATAACAGCACTATCGTCACTATAACACAGCACTATCGTTACTATAACACAGCACTATATTCACTATAACATAGCACTATCTTCACTATTATAGCACTCCACAGTATCATTATATAAGACTCCACAGTATCATTATATAAGACTCCACAGTATCATTATATAAGACACCACAGTATCATTATATAAGACACCACAGTATTATTATATAAGACACCACAGTATCATTATATAAGACTCTACAGTATCATTATATAAGACTCCACAGTATCATTATATAAGACACCACAGTATCATTATATAAGACACCACAGTATCATTATATAAGACTCCACAGTATCATTATATAAGACTCCACAGTATCATTATATAAGATTCCACAGTATCATTATATAAGACTCCACAGTATCATTATATAAGACTCCACAGTATCATTATATAAGACTCTACAGTATCATTATATAAGACTCCACAGTATCATTATATAAGACACCACAGTATTATTATATAAGACACCACAGTATCATTATATAAGACTCCACAGTATCATTATATAAGATTCCACAGTATCATTATATAAGACTCCACAGTATCATTATATAAGACTCCACAGTATCATTATATAAGACACCACAGTATCATTATATAAGACTCCACAGTATCATTATATAAGACTCCACAGTATCATTATATAAGACTCCACAGTATCATTATATAAGACTCCACAGTATCATTATATAAGACTCCACAGTATCATTATATAAGACTCTACAGTATCATTATATAAGACTCCACAGTATCATTATATAAGACTCCACAGTATCATTATATAAGACTCCACAGTATCATTATATAAGACTCCACACTATCATTATATAAGACTCCACAGTATCATTATATAAGACATCCCACTATGACTATATAACACCATACAGTATAACTATCACTATATGGTGCCTATGCGATCATTTTTATGGTGTATAAATACATTTAGTTGAGTTTATTAAGTTGTTCCCCGCTGGTCCAGTGGTCAGCATATCTCTCTAGTGACTCAAGCGTCGCGGGTTCGAGCCCCGCTAGTATCCAGTTTCATCAGATTTATAAGTGAAGAGAATGGACGTGGAATTTGTTGGAATTTATCACCCTCTCCTGGAGGACACCAGACCATTGTATGAACTTGAAGTCTCCACCATTATTCGTAAGACGCCTCGACCATTCGGTAAAGTATGCAAGATATGTTTCAACAACAAGCAGCTACTTTCCCAACCTCCTATACCCAAAGGTCATGGTCGTATTGTATGCTTGACTAATGAAGGTCACTGCGTGTCTCTGTACTCCTGCCTGGATGGTACCTTGCTCTACTATAACACTGGTGCTTGTGAGGAGGCCGCCTTCCAACTGGTAATGCAATATTTCAAGAAGCACCTGCCCTACTTCACAAACCTTAGATCCATTACCTCCATAGAACAGGATGCTGGTACCTGCGGGTACCAGGCACTAGCATTCACTGGATATGTATTAGAATGAAAATCTTCCCGGATATCAAGGCAATCAACATAGTCAAATCAATGCTAACTGAGTTCAAAAATCATATAGATATATCCTGCTGCAATTTACAGAAGAGCGTACTGAGTCAAGTAATGAAAATCTAGCTGAAACAAAGAAGACAGTTCCTCCTGTTCCCCCCTGTGAAGCGACCACTGGACAGTGGGATGTCCCCCGGGCTAAGCCCACAACACAAGAAAGTAAAAATATGAGTTATGAGTGGTGTGTGTAGTGTGAGTGTTAGTGTAGTGTTAGTTACCATTTTGTCCTAGGCACATGTCAATTACACACTAGGCCTGTTGTGTGTGTGTGTGGGGAAACACTTCGAAATGTTTCCGCCCCGCCGGGAGTCGAACCCGGGCCCTCCGTGCGTGGGGCGAGAGCTTTAGCCACCAGGCCACCGGGGCCTGTGTGGTAGTGTAGGATATAGGAAAGTATTGGTTTGGAAATAGTTTGGGTAGTTTCAAATTTAGGTTGGATAAATTCATGAGTGAGAGGGGTTGGATTTGAGTGGGAAATGCACATGAGTAAATAGAATTATCAAAGCTTATTTCTTGGGTAGCATTGATAATTGGGTTGAACAAATATTGTTAGTGGGATGGAATGTGAAGGACCTGCCTAGTATTGGCCAACAGGCCTGCTGCAGTGTTCCTCCTTTCTTATGTTCTTATGTTACTACACCGGGGTTGTGGCACGCCTCGGAGGGGAGTAAAGAGATGCCCCACGCTGAGGTAGACATGCCCCACACAGCGCATCTAATTAGCTGTTGTTGATTCTGGGGACACTGCTCTAACGGTCCTGGTTGATGGCTTAATCACTCAGGCTGGTGGTGCCAGCAGCACACATTCCATCGTAGGCACCACAGCTAGGCTGATTAAGGGATGTCCCACACGAGGGTAGTGGTATGTCGGATAAGCCAAGGTACACTAATGTGTGATTTGTAGCTTAAATTGTCATAACTTACAAGTGATTGGAGTATTGATCCCGAAATTGGCACTCATCTTATCCCAGCCCCTCGCTGAGGGCTCACATTAAGTCTGACAAATGCACAATCTCAGATTTTCATTTGAGTCACCCCTCGTCTTCCCATACATACTATATATATATATATATATATATATATATATATATATATATATATATATAATATATATATACAACCCTAAAATGGTTTTATGACCAATATGTTCTGCTCCATTCTGACCTTTCAGGGGAATGCTGAGCAATAGCTCCAGGGCAATAGCTGCAACTAGCTATCACAGGGTTCGCTTGTTGCTTAGTATTTTTTTTTCCTTATGGTAGTGTATTCACTGTTAGTACTCTAGAACATCCACGGTTTTTGTGGTATATTCTGTCATCACAAATGAAATGGTCTGTGTTGACTATTATTGTACACAGTGTAATGATACACAGTGTAATGTACAACTGAACATTGTAAATATATTGTGTATAGTATATATACTGTGTACATAGGCTGGTAAAGGAATATAGTTTAATCACAAGGTCTGTCTGTTTCCTCGTAGACTGCTCTTGACTGTTACTAGCTGGGGATTATAGGCAGCTCTGAACTGTAAGCCCGTTATTTAGAACATGGTACTGTGAAAATGCTCGTCAGATCATGGTACTGTGAAAATGCCCCTCAGAGCATGGTACTGTGAGCCTGCTCCTCAGAGCATAGTACTGTGAAAATGGTCCCCAGAGCATGGTGATGTAAGCCTGCTCCTCAGAGCATGGTACTGTGAGCCTACTCCTCAGAGCATGGTACTGTGAGCCTGCTCCTCAGAGCATGGTACTATGAGACTGCTTCTCAGAGCATGGTACTGTGAGCCTGCTCCTCAGAGCATGGTACTGTGAGCCTACTCCTCAGAACATGGTACTGTGAGCCTGCTCCTCAGAGCATGGTACTGTGAGCCTGCTCCTCAGAGCATGGTACTGTGAGCCTGCTTCTCAGAGCATGGTACTGTGAGCCTGCTCCTCAGAGCATGGTACTGTGAGCCTGCTCCTCAGAGCATGGTACTGTGAGCCTGCTTCTCAGAGCATGGTACTATGAGACTGTTTCTCAGAGCATGGTACTGTGAGCCTGCTCCTCAGAGCATGGTACTGTGAGCCTGCTCCTCAGAGCATGGTACTGTGAGCCTGCTCCTCAGAGCATGGTACTGTGAGCCTGCTCCTCAGAGCATGGTACTGTGAGCCTGCTCTCAGAGCATGGTACTATGAGACTGTTTCTCAGAGCATGGTACTGTGAGCTGCTCCTCAGAGCATGGTACTGTGAGCCTGCTCCTCAGAGCATGGTACTGTGAGCCTGCTCCTCAGAGCATGGTACTGTGAGCCTGCTCCTCAGAGCATGGTACTGTGAGCCTGCTCCTCAGAGCATGGTACTGTGAGCCTGCTCCTCAGAGCATGGTACTGTGAGCCTGCTCCTCAGAGCATGGTACTGTGAGCCTGCTTCTCAGAGCATGGTACTATGAGACTGTTTCTCAGAGCATGGTACTGTGAGCCTGCTCCTCAGAGCATGGTACTGTGAGCCTGCTCCTCAGAGCATGGTACTGTGAGCCTGCTCCTCAGAGCATGGTACTGTGAGCCTGCTCCTCAGAGCATGGTACTGTGAGCCTGCTCCTCAGAGCATGGTACTGTGAGCCTGCTCCTCAGAGCATGGTACTGTGAGCCTGCTTCTCAGAGCATGGTACTGTGAGCCTGCTCCTCAGAGCATGGTACTGTGAGCCTGCTCCTCAGAGCATGGTACTGTGAGCCTGCTCCTCAGAGCATGGTACTGTGAGCCTGCTCCTCAGAGCATGGTACTGTGAGCCTGCTTCTCAGAGCATGGTACTGTGAGCCTGCTACTCAGAGCATGGTACTGTGAGCCTGCTTCTCAGAGCATGGTACTGTGAGCCTGCTCCTCAGAGCATGGTACTGTGAGCCTGCTCCTCAGAGCATGGTACTGTGAGCCTGCTTCTCAGAGCATGGTACTGTGAGCCTGCTCCTCAGAGCATGGTACTGTGAGCCTGCTCCTCAGAGCATGGTACTGTGAGCATGCTACTCAATTATACTGGAGACCGTGAAAACCTTTGCATTAGTTACAGCTCTGGGCCCCACAATTAGTTACAGCTCTGGGCCCCACAATCATACTTCGTTATCGACGATACACTTAATGACTCTTTATTTACCTCTTATTAAATAACATTGTTTATTAAATAAAGAAAATAATTGAAAGGAATTAGAGAACAGAAGAAAGGACAGGTAGAGAGTAAGGGAGGAGACAGGGTGGGGGTGGGAGGCCACTCCCTCACCCGACCTTACTGATGACTCAAACCCTCACCTTTAACTGGTAATATCTCTCTCTCTATATTAAATTATATATAGAGAAAATAAATATCTTTATTTACACAATCATCAGTGGTTTAAGCCGGTAGATGAGTTGGACGTGCCTCGCATGGGCCAGTAGGCCAGCTGCAGTGTTCCTTCTTTCTTATGTTCTTATGTTCTCATTTTCCCTTGTCGGCCAAAAAACAGAGGAGGAGGGATGGAGGGTAGAAGGAGAGGGAGGGGAAGAAAAATATGGATAGAGGGTGAGAGTAGGAGACTGAGATCGACTCAAAGAACAGGAAATGTATTCTCTGGAGAAGAGGAGAGTGAGACACGTGATAATACACATATGAAGGATACTTGAGGATTTAAGTCTCAAGTATACACACTACCATAACGGTGTACTGGAGTGAGAGGAATGGGAGGAAGTGTAAGACAGACCCAGTGAAAAGCAGTCACGCTATACGCCACACAAGAGAACACTGACACTATCCATGGACCTCGCCTATCCAACCTACTACCAGCAGATTTCAGAAACACTAGTTCGTGCCTTGAGCTTCTTTCAGACGAACTATCCAGGGAAACGGGGGGGGGAGGGGGAAATTCAGAGACGATTTAATACTTACTTAAAATCAAGAAAATATTTACACTGTTTAGAGTTACTAAAACCACGATGAATATACCATCTGGAATACAGAGAGACGCTTCTGTCTATATTTGCATGAAAGTCCGGGTTGCTAATCTACACACTGCCATAACTTGCCGGGGCAAGAGGTATGAGCGAAGGTATGAAATATGTGGCAGAAGCACACTGTATCAGCATCCTTTGTTCATCTGCCACACTGTCATTACTTACCGGAGTGAGAGATACGAGAACACGTATACAACGAGGACCATAAGCGCGGAGAGCACTGTATCAACCTCCGTCGACCCAAGATGATATACAAAAAAAAAAAAACAAGGTTTACAAGAGTAAACTGAACAAATTTCCGTAAGATGTTAGAGATCAAGCAAGCTGTGATGGCTCTATAAGGTCTGAAGGCCGCTGGTAACGATAGCTTGGTTGATCAGACGGTCACCGGAGATGCGTAGAGCAGAATCCTTGAAACCGGTTACAGGTATAACTGATTAACAACGTGGCAGTATTAGTGAATTATGGTAGTGTTCGTGATGCTGTTAGGTACACTGATACATGGTGTCCGTGATGCTGTTAAGTACACTGATACATGGTGTCCGTGATGCTGCTAAGTACACTGATACATGGTGGTGTCCGTGATGCTGCTAAGTACACTGATACATGGTGGTGTCCGTGATGCTGCTAAGTACACTGATACATGGTGGTGTCCGTGATGCTGCTAAGTACACTGATACATGGTTGTGTCCGTGATACTGATAAGTACATTGATACATGGTGGTGTCCGTGATGCTGCTAAGTACATTGATACATGGTAGTGTTCGTGATGCTAAGTACTCTGATTCATGATAGTATCCGTGATGCTAAGTACATTGATGCATGGTGGTGTCCGTGATGCTAAGTACACTGATACAAGGTAGTGTCTGTAATTGCCACGTACACTGATAGATGATAGTGTCCGTGATACTGCTAAGTACACTGATATATGGTAGTGTCCGTGATGCTGCTAAGTACACTGATAAAAAGTAGTGTCTATGTTGCTGCCACGTACACTGATAGATGGAAGTGTCCGTGATGTTGCTAAGTACACTGATAAAAAGTAGTGTCTATGTTGCTGCCACGTACACTGATAGATGGAAGTGTCCGTGATGTTGCTAAGTACACTGATACATTGTAGTGTCCGTGTTACTGCCACGTACACTGATACATGGTAAGTGTCCGTGATGTTGCTAAGTACACTGATACATTGTAGTGTCCGTGTTACTGCCACGTAAACTGATACAAGGTATAGTGTCCGTGATGCTACCACGTACACCGACACATGGTAGTGTCCGTGATGCTGCCACGTACACTGACCGTGGTAGTGTCCGTGATGCCGCCACGTACACTGACACATGGTTGTGTCTGTGATGCTGCCAAGTACAATGACTCATGGTAGTGTCCGTGGTGCTATGTACACTGATACATGGTAGTGTCCGTGGTGCTATGTACACTGATACATGGTAGTGTCCGTGGTGCTATGTACACTGATACATGGTAGTGTCCGTGATGCTGCCAAGCACAATGACATTTGGTAGTGTCCGTGATGCTGCCACCTATACTGATACATGGTAGGATCCGTGGTAGTGCCAAGTACACTGACACGGTAGTTTCCGTGATGCTGCCAGGTACGCTGAAATTAATGTGTGAGTAAGTACATGACACATGGTTGTCCGTGATGAGTAGATTGGTAGTGGTAATAGGTTGTGCGGTGATATAGAATGGTATTGATAGATAAGGATATAGTGATGTGACAGATGGTGGTAGTGACTGGTGGTGGTAGTGACTGGTGGTGTAGGTGGTAGTGACTGGTGGTGTAGGTGGTAGTGACTGGTGGTGTAGGTGGTAGTACGTGGTGGTGGGGATTAGTGGTGATGGTAATATTTGGTATTGGTGTTTGACGCTAATGGTGATGCTACGACGACTACTACTACTATTGCCACTACTACTACTACTACCACCACCACTACTACCACCACCACTACTACTACTACTACTACCACTACTACTTCCACTATTACGCAGGGCATTGGTAAAAATATGTATTAAAAACAGTTTATGGGATTTATTCTGAAACCAGACGCGTATTATTCCTGGTCAGAGTGGCCAAGAGAGGTGAGTGGTGTAGTTAGGACTGGAAGCCCAGCGGCTGGAACAAAACGTCATAAGACGTCAGGTTTGGTGTTTGTGTGACTAGGAATGATGATTTTGGGTAAGTTTAGGCCATAGGTTATTTTATTGGTTTTGGAGCTCTCATACTTACCTGTAAGGCGCTAGTGTGCAGAGGTCTGTGTAGTGAAGAATACAGTTAGTAGTGTTTTTGCCTGCAGGATGTGAGGCCGTCAGAAGGGAAGGGAGGGTCATGGAGCCTCCCTGTGTTCTAGTGAGGTAACGTGAGTACTGTGTAAAAGTGTACTGGTGTTTGGTGATTTTTGTATGTAGTGGGTAGGTTGTATATGTTAGTTTACTATTAATAGATTTATATTTTTATAAAAGTGCCTTGAACTGCCCTTCCTTGTAATAAATATAAATATTGACTGTTTACTCCACACTTAATGTGAAGGAACAAGCTGGTCCTAGGTTGGTTCTTCTTTTATTTTAATATTTTAAATGGCCCTTAGACTAGGCAGGTTGTTACCCCTAGGTGCCACTATTTATGCACGTAACGTAGCTACGTCATTACTATTACTAACATAAGTACAGTGATGGCGGTGATGCCACCACCACGACTACTACTACTATTACTAACATAAGTATAGTGATGGTGGTGATGCTACCACTACTAATACCACCACCATCACCTCTACCACCACCACCACTACTACCACTACTGTTACTAACATAAGTATAGTGATGGTGGTGACAGGCAGTGGAGGTTTTTTCGACAAAAACAGATGGCGTTACTGTTAACAGAACCCTTCTAACCACTCTCATTAAAATATCATCCAAAATTTATATTACCGAATGTTGAAATTAAAAAAATACTACATCAAATAAAAATAAAATATTTATACTATTACGCAAATTGATGTAAATTTTGAAGCTCAAATAACAGTCTTCAACAATTAACATCAGGAATTTTGAGTAGGGATGCTTATATATATATATATATATATATATATATATATATATATATATATATATATATATATATATATATATATGTCGTGCCGATTAGGTAAAACTTGCGATTTTGGCTTAAATAGCAACGCTCACCTTGCCATATAAGACAAGTGTGAAAATTTGTGTATGCAATAATTTCGCCAAAATCATTCTGAACATAACGAAAAAAATATATTTCATTGTGTTTCGTTATTATTAAATTAATGTTAACGTATCTAAAATATATTTAGTTGGGTTAGGCTAAATTAAATTGCGCTTGTTGTAATAAGGTTAGGTAGGTTTTCAAAGTTTCTCTTGGTACAAAATTATAAATTCTTACATTAACATAAATGAAAAAAATATATCTTTAAACGTATAAGAGAAAATTTTAGAAAGGACTTAATTTTAGATGAGTTCTTGCTAATTGACCAGTTTTACCTAATCGGCACGACATATATATATATATATATATATATATATATATATATATATATATATATATATATATATATATATATATTTATATATACCCTCTAGAGCGAAATGTTGCCACAATATAATGTCATATTAGTTGCCTGCCTGTGTGTCCTTTTAACCGACTTTCAAAAAGAAGGGAGTTACTGTGTATTATTTCTATAGTTAATAGGTGATGTAGGTAGTATGTTGTTAGACAGCAGTCACCCAAGACCACCTACCGTCTTCCCATGTGACTGTCAAACAGCACACCTTATAATAATAATACTAATCTTTATTTCTACTAGTACATGTCAAACGTATACAGACCATAGCTGACATCAAAGTCATACAGAAATTACCTTGTTATGCTGAGCATTTCTGGCAACTTAGGTCAATTTTGTTCCCATGATGCGACCCACACCAGTCGACTAACACCCAGGTACCTATTTACTGCTAGGTGAACGGGGACAGATGTCTTAAGGAAATACGTCCTTATGTTTCCACCTGTACCGGGGATCGAATCACGGACCTCAGTGTGTGAGCTGAGTGCACTACCAACAGAGCTACGGGACACGTCTTATACTTCCATTAAGTTTATATAAAGCTTTATTTTCCTGAGTTTTGTTAATAGTAGGCCTGGTGTAAATCATCCTAGTAGGCCTGGTGTGAATCATTCTAGTAGTCCTGGTGTGAATAATCCTAGTAGGCCTGGTGTGAATCATTCTAGTAGTCCTGGTGTGAATCATCCTAGTAGTCCTGGTGTGAATCATTCTAGTAGTCCTGGTGTGAATCATTCTAGTAGTCCTGGTGTGAATCATCCTAGTAGTCCTGGTGTGAATCATTCTAGTAGTCCTGGTGTGAATCCTAGTAGTCCTGGTGTGAATCATCCTAGTAGTTTTGGTGTGAATCATTCTAGTAGTCCTGGTGTGAATCATCCTAGTAGTCCTGGTGTGAATCATCCTAGTAGGCCTGGTGTGAATCATTCTAATAGTCCTGGTGTGAATCATCCTAGTAGTCCTGGTGTGAATCATCCTAGTACTGGTGTGAATCATCCTAGTAGACCTGATGTGAATCATCCTAGCAGGCCTGGTGAATTATCCTAGTAGGCCTGGTGTGAATCATCCTAGTAGTCCTGGTGTGAATCATCCTAGTAGTCCTGGTGTGAATCATCCTAGTAGTCCTAGTGTGAATCATCTAGTAGACCTGGTGTGAATCATCCTAGCAGGCCTGGTGAATTATCCTAGTAGGCCTGATCTAAATCATCTTAGTAGGTCTAGTTTAAATAATTCCAGACCAGGACTTATAACCTGGGAAGAAAATATAAAACTTTATATATACATATATATGTTATTGTAACCACGAACAAGTGGTATTGAATCAATAACAACACTGCGACTAGCCGAGGATTCGAACCCATGTCGTTTTGGCCCGCCCCATGGTGAGCGAAAATCACACATGACGCTCTAACCCACAGGACCACGTGTCATGTGTGATTTTCGATCAACATGGGGCGGGCCAAAGCGACATGGGTTCGAATCCTCGGCTAGTCGCAGTGTTGTTATTGATTCAATACCACTCGTTCGTGGTTACAATAATATAAAATACTGCTCGTGGAGGCTAGTAGGCCAAACGGGGAGTAGAATGAAATTAGCTCAGAGGCACCCACACCACCGTATGTCCTCGGATCACTGTAAAACACCTAACTCTGCTGGGTACGCGATTCTTGTAGGATTGCGTGGTCCTGTGGGTTAGAGCGTCGTGTGATTTTCGCTCACCAAGGGCGGGCCAAAGCGACATGGGTTCGAATCCTCGGCTAGTCGCAGTGTTGTTATTGACATATATATATGTATATATATGTGTGTGTGTGTGTGTGTGTGAATGTAAAATTATGTAATAAACTTTCCCCTTATGTGGCCATGAGATAGAAAGCCAAATAATACTGCCAGAATGCGAAACGTTTAACAGGCTTGCATTTGACACTGGTGATAGGACGATCGTACTCGTTAAATAGTTTGCCATCTGTCAGACTACCACAGTGAAATCTGTCTGTACTGTAATTGATAGCCGAATGGCTGACGTATACTGACTGACAGTCAGATCAGTGTATGGGGGATGTATAGTGACAATGGTTGACAAGCTAGGCTGTATAGTGAAAGGTTGAGGTGATTAGTGTGATGGTGGAATAGTGTAATGGTAGGTTAGTGTGATGGTGTAGTGTAATGGTAGGTTAGTGTGATGGTGGAGTAGTGTAATGGTAGGTTAGTGCAATGGTGGAGTAGTGTAATGGTAGGTTAGTGTGATGGTGTAGTGTAATGGTAGGGTAGAGTGATGGTGGAGTAGTGTAATGGTAGGTTAGTGTGATGGAGTAGTGTAATGGTAGGTTAGTGTGATGGTGGAGTAGTGTAATGGTAGGTTAGTGTGATGTTGTAGTGTAATGGTAGGTTAGTGTGATGGTGTAGTGTAATGGTAGGTTAGTGTGATGGTGGAGTAGTGTAATGGTAGGTTAGTGTGATGGTGGAGTAGTGTAATGGTAGGTTAGTGTGATGGTGGAGTAGTGTAATGGTAGGTTAGTGTGATGGTGGAGTAGTGTAATGGTAGGTTAGTGTGATGGAGTAGTGTAATGGTAGGGTAGAGTGATGGTGGAGTAGTGTAATGGTAGGGTAGTGTGATGGATGTTGTCGTACACTGGGAGAAGTATTGTGAGGGTGTACAAACGTACCTGTCCTCCAGTGTATCTGAGGTACACTGGAGGACAGTGTACCTGGTTACTGGCAGAGTAGTGTGTGCGGGGGCCGACACTCTGCTCCTGACCCATCCTCTTTACCTGCCTTGACCGACATTTACAGGGTTCTGGTCGCCTGGGACATATCGTACCTATTCTTTAAACGCTGTATAATGTTTTCCCCGACTCCTTAGTAAGGCCTCTCCATTTCTCCTCAGCCACATGAAAAAAATTATGTGCCTTATCTTAGTTTTCATTCTCCGTCTGTGTTTCTTTTTTTATGTTTTCAGCTTCTCCAGCAGACTAGATAAAGCTCTCTGTTATACGAGTTGAAGATACGGGGATGTCAGGAAGTATTTGTTCAGTCTCAGGGTGGTTGGGAAGTGGAAAGATATCGAATAAGAAGTGGTGAATGCAGGCTTTATACTTGGTTTTAAGTGGCCCAATAGGTTAGCAGGAAGTGAATCTGACCACTGACAACGCTAGTTTAGAGGCGGGGACTGTTGCTGAGACTCGACCCCCTATAACAACCCTGGCAACACACACACACACACACACACACTGGAGAACAGGAGGAATGAGGGAGACATGATAATGACGCATAAAATACTGAGAGAATGACAAGGTGGACAGGGCCAGAATGTTTCAGAGATGTGATACAGGAACAAGAGGACACACCTGGAAGTTGAAAACTCAGCTGACTCATAGGGATGTTAGGAAGTATTTCTTCTGCCTTAGAGTTGTCAGGAAGTGGAACAGTCTGGAGAACGATGTAGTGGAGGCAGGATCCATACAGAGCTAAGAAGAGCTATGATAAGGCTCTTGGAGCCGGGTGAGCGTGGACCTAATAGCGACCAGCGAAGAGGGGGCCAAGAGCTATGAATCGACCCCTGCAACCACAAATAGGTAAGTACAAACACACACACAAACTTTACAGAGGGAAGGGGGAGGTAATTCATAATTGGAGTAAATTTTGCATCCCTCTAGTTAGTTTTACATCCACCTCGTTAGTCATCACTCTCGTTAGTTTTACATCCCCCTCGTTAGTTTTATATCTCCCTCGTTAGTTTTACATTCTTCTCGTTAGTTTTACATCCCCTCGTTAATGTACACCAGCAACAATGAGAGTCCTGAACTAGGAACATCAGTGGCTCCAGTACCGAGCCTGACATATGTCGAATCTTGCATTAGTTTTTTTTTTTTTTTGAGGTAGTGAGCCTCATTTAGTCTTCCAGATTTGAAGGAGCTTCGTCTAACCCTGCTGTAGACGTGACATATATAGCGAGACACGAAATATATAAGAAAGAGACACTCCGGCTCTTTGCGTCCACCTGTATAGGTCACAAATAATTGGGAATGGGATAATGGGTGGTAGTAATCGGGTTTGATTTGGGGAAATGGATCATAGCTTCAATTTCTTATATCAAGATCAAAGTACCCTATCCCACTGAAGGTTGCAAAGATTCGATTGACCACTACTGAAGAAATAGAAATATCCTGTGACAGTCTTCCTTCCTGTGACAGTCTTCCTTCCTGTGACAGTCTTCCTTCCTGTGACAGTCTCCCTTCCTGTGACAGTCTTTCTTCCTGTGACAGTCTACCTTCCTGTGACAGTCTTCCTACCT
The DNA here is from genome assembly GCA_009830355.1 of Cherax destructor. Classification (NCBI taxonomy): domain Eukaryota; kingdom Metazoa; phylum Arthropoda; class Malacostraca; order Decapoda; family Parastacidae; genus Cherax; species Cherax destructor. The sequence continues at coordinate 391,760 of WNWK01000506.1, read as the reverse complement.
GTGACAGTCTTCCTTCCTGTGACAGTCTTCCTTCCTGTGACAGTCTTCCTTCCTGTGACAGTCTTCCTACCTGTGACAGCCTTCCTTCCTGTGACAGCCTTCCTTCCTGTGACAAGTCTTCCTTCCTGTGACAGTCTTCCTTCCTGTGACAGTCTTCCTACCTGTGACAGCCTTCCTTCCTGTGACAGCCTTCCTTCCTGTGACAGTCTTCTTTCCTGTGACAAGTCTTCCTTCCTGTGACAGTCTTCCTTCCAGTGACAGTCTTCCTTCCTGTGACAGTCTTCCTTCCTGTGACAGTCTTCCTTCCTGTGACAGTCTTCCTTCCTGTGACAGTCTTCCTTCCTGTGACAGTCTTCCTTCCTGTGACAGTCTTCTTTCCTGTGACAGTCTTCTTTCCTGTGACAGTCTTCCTTCCTGTGACAGTCTTCCTTCCTGTGACAGTCTTCCTTCCTGTGACAGTCTTCCTTCCTGTGACAGTCTTCCTTCCTGTGACAGTCTTCCTTCCTGTGACAGTCTTCCTTCCTGTAACAGTCTTCCTTCCTGTGACAACCTTCCTTCCTGTGACAGCCTTCCTTCCTGTGACAGTCTTCCTTCCTGTGACAGCCTTCCTTCCTGTGACAGTCTTCCTTCCTGTGACAGCCTTCCTTCCTGTGACAGCCTTCCTTCCTGTGACAGGCTTCCTTCCTGTGACAGCTTCCTTCCTGTGACAGTCTTCCTTCCTGTGACAGTCTTCTTTCCTGTGACAGTCTTCTTCCTGTGACAGCTCTTCCCTTCCTGTGACAGTCTTCCTTCCTGTGACAGTCTTCCTTCCTGTGACAGTCTTCCTTCCTGTGACAGTCTTCCTTCCTGTGACAGTCTTCCTTCCTGTGACAGTCTTCCTTCCTGTGACAGTCTTCCTTCCTGTGACAGTCTTCCTTCCTGTACAGTCTTCCTTCCTGTGACAACCTTCCTTCCTGTGACAGCCTTCCTTCCTGTGACAGTCTTCCTTCCTGTGACAGCCTTCCTTCCTGTGACAGTCTTCCTTCCTGTGACAGCCTTCCTTCCTGTGACAGCCTTCCTTCCTGTGACAGTCTTCCTTCCTGTGACAGTCTTCCTTCCTGTGACAGTCTTCCTTCCTGTGACAGTCTTCCTTCCTGTGACAGTCTTCCTTCCTGTGACAGCTTCCTGTGACAGTCTTCCTTCCTGTGACAGCCTTCCTTCCTGTGACAGCCTTCCTTCCTGTGACAACCTTCCTTTCTGTGACAGTCTTCCTTCCTGTGACAGCCTTCCTTCCTGTGACAACCTTCCTTTCTGTGACAGCCTTCCTTCCTGTGACAGTCTTCCTTCATGTGACAAACCTTCCTTCCTGTGACAGTCTTCCTTCCTGTGACAGCCTTCCTTCCTCTGACAACCTTCCTTTCTGTGACAGCCTTCCTTCCTGTGACAGTCTTCCTTCCTGTGACAGTCTTCCTTCCTGTGACAGTCTTCCTTCCTGTGACAGCCTTCCTTCCTGTGACAGTCTTCCTTCCTGTGACAGTCTTCCTTCATGTGACAGTCTTCCTTCCTGTGACAGCCTTCCTTCCTGTGACAGCCTTCCTTCCTGTGACAGTCTTCCTTCCTGTGACAGCCTTCCTTCCTGTGACAGTCTTCCTTAATGTGACAGCCTTCCTTACTGTGACAGTCTTCCTTCCTGTGACAGTCTTCCTTCCTGTGACAGTCTTCCTTCCTGTGACAGTCTTCCTTCCAGTGACAGTCTTCCTTCCTGTGACAGTCTTCCTTCCAGTGACAGCCTTCCTTCCTGTGACAGTCTTCCTTCCTGTGACAGCCTTCCTTCCTGTGACAGCCTTCCTTCCTGTGACAGCCTTCCTTCCTGTGACAGCCTTCCTTCCTGTGACAGTCTTCCTTCCTGTGACAGCCTTCCTTCCTGTGATAGCCTTCCTTCCTGTGACAGTCTTCCTTCCTGTGACAACCTTCCTTCCTGTGACAGCCTTCCTTCCTGTGACAGCCTTCCTTCCTGTGACAACCTTCCTTTCTGTGACAGTCTTCCTTCCTGTGACAGCCTTCCTTCCTGTGACAACCTTCCTTTCTGTGACAGCCTTCCTTCCTGTGACAGTCTTCCTTAATGTGACAACCTTCCTTCCTGTGACAGTCTTCCTTCCTGTGACAGTCCTTCCTTGACAGCCTTCTTCTGTGAGAACCTTCCTTCTGTGACAGCTTCTTCCTGTGACAGCCTTCCTTCCTGTGAGAACCTTCCTTTCTGTGACAGTCTTCCTTCCTGTGACAGCCTTCCTTCCTGTGACAACCTTCCTTTCTGTGACAGCCTTCCTTCCTGTGACAGTCTTCCTTAATGTGACAACCTTCCTTTCTGTGACAGTCTTCCTTCCTGTGACAGCCTTCCTTCCTCTGACAACCTTCCTTTCTGTGACAGCCTTCCTTCCTGTGACAGTCTTCCTTAATGTGACAACCTTCCTTCCTGTGACAGCCTTCCTTCCTGTCACTAGTTAATAGTCCCAGACGGACCGAAACGTCGTCATAAGTTTCAGTCTATGTGCGGGTTATTTGTGTAATGTGAACATAGGTGTGGTAAAGAGAAAAGCTCTCTTGTATATGTTTGTGTCGTGCTGAATAGGTAAAACTTTCGATTTTGGCTTAAATAGCAACGCTCTTCTTGCCGAATAAGGCAAGCGAAAAATTGTGTATGCAATAATTTCGCAAAAATCATTCTGAACCTAACGAAAAAAAATATTTTTCATTGTGTTTATTTATTATTAAATTATTGTAAATTTATCTAAAATATATTTAGTTGGATTAGGCTAAATTAAATTGCGCTTGTTATAATAAGGTTAGGTAAGTTTTCTAAGGTTCTTTTGGTACAAAATTATTAATTTTAACACTAACATAAATGAAAAAATATATCTTTTAACGTATAAGAGAAATTTTTAGAAAGGACTTAATTTTAAATGAGTTCTTGCTAATGGACCAATTTTACCTATTCGGCACGACATTTACATCTGGGCCAGCGCCGGGCTCCTGGAGTAGAAAAACTCTGGGAACTCACCAAGGATATACCTGTAAATGTTTGCAAGTGACAGTGTGTAAAAAGGTAGATAGACATTGTGACGTGGCTCAGCTGGAGAGTGTTCCTGAACACTTAAATAACAATAAATGTTAGGGGTATTATTGAGGAAAAGTGTTGTAATAGTGTATCAACCTGTCGCCCGTGAGGTCTCTCTGCCTCTGCCTCTCCCTCTCCCTCTGCCTCTGCCTCTGCCTCTCTCCCTCTCTCTCTCTCTCTCTCTCTCTCTCTCTCTCTCTCTCTCTCTCTCTCTCTCTCTCTCTCTCTCTCTGCCTCTCTCTCTGCCTCTGCCTCTGCCTCTGCCTCTGCCCTCTCCCTCTCCTCTCTCTCTCTCTCTCTCTCTCTCTCTCTCTGCCTCTGCCTCTGCCTCTGCTCTCTCTCCTCTCCTCTCCTCTCCTCTCCTCTCCTCTCCTCTCTCTCTCTCCTCCCTCCCTCTGCCTCTTCCTCTGCGTCTGCCCTGCGTCTCCCTGCCTCTCTCTCTCTCTCTCTCTCCTCTTGTATGCATCCTGAGAGTTAACTTTCATCAATACTTTAGGGATTAAAGTATTCTTGATTGGTGTAGAACGTATGACATGTAGCCGTAATGACCCTCCTGTAGTCGATAGGCTTTAAAAGCCTATCGACTACAAGAGGGTCATTACGTTCATCACCTATCAAGAATACCTTACCAACTAACATGTGGTCGCTTGCACCAGCAACTATATGATGACTGGATTCCAGTGCTCACCAGGACGACCATGCAGTTTAAGTGGTGCTACTAATCCACAACCACCACTAATACCCCTTACCCACCTACCACCCTTAATCAACCACCACCACCACACTTGATTCACAACCACACCTGACCCCTCCCCCCCATCACTACCACGTCGCCATAAGTTTCATTCTATATGAGGGTTCACGAAATCGTAATGACACGATTGCAAACAAACCATTCCACGGTGGTATGGTGACCGCGGGTTCGAACCCCACCCGTTGTATGGTTTATATGAGGGTTATTTGTGTATTGTTCCAGTCACGGTATTGTGCCTTTTTTTTCCTTCATTACCACCTGACTGCCTGAGGTATTGACTTCACTGTAGGCAGCGGGAAAGCTTCTCTTGATAAACCCCAGCAGGAATCGGTTTAGGTTTTAAGGATAAGATTCTTTATACCCGCACGTCGATGAACGAGCATAGGGAGGGACAAGTGTAGAAGTCTTCAAGAGGAAACTGGACAAGTATCTTCACCAGGTGCCAAATCAACCAGGCTGTGATGGATATGTGGGGCAGCGGGCCGCCAGCAGCAACAGCCTGGTTGACCAGGCAAGCGCCATACAAGCCTGGCCCAAGGCCGGGCTCTGGGGGTACAAAAATTCTCGGAACTCATCAAAGGTATACCAAAAGTAAGGTATTGTATCAGTTATCAGTGTTTTGTCTTCACCGCAGAGCCTGATTCTATCCTTGCTGCTTTCATTTATTCATTCCTTCTCGTTCTACTGTAACTCCTTTGCCAAACAACTGTTTAGTATGAGCTACTTCCACTAGTGGGCCCCGCTAACCTGTGACGGCACCTCCAGCTGTTACACCTCACTTCTGCTTTGCGTACAAGGTCTGGACACATGCTTGCCGGTTCATTGTTTTCGTAAGATTGCCAGTGCGCTTTGTTCACTCTGATTCAGAAGGTCCATGAATGGTTAGTTCTAGGAGAGGAGGGTTTTGTTCGTGAGCAGAACATGTCATGGTCCTGAAACACGAGCTGAGGGATGACCAAGGAAAGGTTGTTGCGTCATTCACTGTCTGTAGTAGTTAGGCAGGCAGGTCATGGTGAGGTGGTGGTAGGCAGGCAGGTCGGGGATACAATACAACCTGCTCACACACACACTACTCTTTGATCAATCACAACACATCCGTCATGCTCCACCGCAACAAACCCTTACACTATTATTTGTGTTTGTTTGTAAGTGTCCTCCTTTGTGAGAAGCAACACCTGCATCCACTCTCCCTCATCCCTTAACACCTGCTCTCCCTTCCCCCTTATCTTCCCTCAATACCTACACTTACTTCCCCTTCATATCACCCACTTCTACAATTGCCCACCTGAAGTGGGCAGTTGAGGACAGTGGTAGGCAACACGTTGTGCCCGAAATCACTACAGAACCAATAGTTTTACCTCTAATAAAGGCAGTTGGTATTGCTAGCACATTCTTGTCATTCAACACCATCTGACTAAGAAGAACGTCAAGTCTCAGCAGGTGAAGGTTCTTCCACTGTTATATTCACAATAATGTGTAACTTCATACCGAAAAATGCCTTCAGTGAAAAATAAGAGTGCAAAGAGATAAGTGTAAAGGGACCAAGACTTTTCAACACATTTCATAAGGGAAATTACCAACAGACCCCTGATTGTTTTCAAGGGAGAACTTCTAAGCTCCTCAAGTCAGCTGCTGATCAGCCGGATTGTGGTGTTCATGTTGAACTGCATGCGGCCAGCAACAGCAACAACCGGGTTGATCAATCTGTCAACCAGGAGGCCTTGGCTGGGACCCGCGACCCCTCCTCCCCGGGGAATCATAGTCAGGTAACCTTTAGGTGACACTAATGTGAATATCACCCCACATACAAGCTCTCAGCAACTCTTAGTAACCACTGGTGCCGTATATTTGCAACATTCAATGTTCATGGGAAGTACTGAACCCACTGAGGTCATTCAGCACTGCATGACAAGTAGGGAAAGGTGCTGACGTCAGGAGGTTCAAGCACTGATGGAGAGTACACTAGTCAGATCACTTCCCTGTAATAATGTTGGTAGAATTACCGACAGTATGTTAGGTGCAACTAGTGAGACATTTTATTGTGGCAACGTTTCGCTCTCCAGGAGCTTTGTCAAGCCGTTACATTAGGCTTGACAAAGCTCCTGGAGAGCGAAATGTTGGCACAATAAAATGTCATATTAGTTGCACTTGTGTCCTTCTACCTAACAAATAATTTCCCTATTCACAGTGTTCTACGTGTTTACAAATCCGTAAATGCAAAAAATACCTTTCCCTTATCTACAGACTATTTATTTATATATAGCAATAAAAATAATTGATCTACTCATCCACTTTCCTTCCTAAACTGCCTCCTCTTCTGCATGCATAATATTATACTTAGGGAGAAGCGCTAAACCCATAGCGGTCATCCAGTGCTCGGAGAATGGGGAGGGCAATCGGAGTCTATCCAAAGGAAGAACAGGCCCAATTTTTGGGATCAAGAGCCCCTCACCAGCATTCAAAAATATGACTTTTCGATATCTATAACAAGTTTACCACACATTACCTGGTATACTTAAACTACTATTATTCACATGAATGATTTCTGCCAACCCTTGGGTGCCTTCTCTTCTTTTATGCACATACTTAAACTTATTCAAGAAGTAGGTGAAGCAGTAAGAATGATGAATGATATGGACAAAAATAGAGATGAGATTCAGGCTGGGAAAAATAAAGTGAAGAATGTGAATACTTTGTGTATACATTGTGCACATAACAACTGGTAGATTGCACATAACAACTGGTAGATTGTGCACATAACAACTGGTAGATTGTGCACATAACAACTGGTAGATTATGTTAGCTCATCGGTACCAAGGAAAGGCGACAAGCGAGAGTACAAGAGATGTGAGGTGATAAATTTGTTGAGCATAACAGATAGTGTATGACAATTTATTGTAAATTACGAACAGTGATTGAGAAAGTGTGATTACATTACAGAGTTGATTTAGAGCGGAATACAAAAGTCAGGTGATGTAGCACTGCAATACACGACTGAGCATTGCTTTGACAAGTTAAAGAAACAGTTTCTGGTATTTAAGGCCTTCAATTTGCATAGGACATAGTGGATCTGGTAGTGTTGGACCTGTTTACCTGTTAACTACCTGTTGACGAATTCTTGGGTCACCTGTCTCACAGTCCCTGGTCTTCTCTTAGCCAAGACCTCCTGGTTGATGGTCTGCTCGGTCAAGTTGTTGGTGTCGCAACATGCAGGTCGACGTGGCCACCACAACGCGGCTGGTCAGTCATGGTCTTCAGGAACTTAACAAATCTCTTAAAGATAGGGTATAGTGGAAACTCTTCATATATTTAAAGGGGAGGGGGGAGGGTAAAGAAAAACAATGAAATCTGTGTTTGTTGATATTCTCAGAAAATCTCTCAGATTTTCTTTGGAGGTAATTTACATTATTTAACATTAAACCAGATTTGTAGAGCGTGATTCTAGTATGTAGACTTAGATCCAGCCTGTATAGTATTTTCCAAATGTAAATTGTGATGTATTTTCCCTGTATTCCAATGGCACTCTGTATTTTAAGCCTTCCTAACAATTTCAATGTTTAACCGAATTCAATAAAGACAGTTTAAAAAATTTCTTTAAATTCTCCAGATCAGCAGATTCTCTACCTTAAATAGGGTTGACAGTGTGAAGCAATTATGTGGGGCAGCGGGCTTCCAGCAGCAACAGCCTGGTTGACCAGGCAAGCACCAGACGATAGTGAAACTCTCGAAACTCTCCGAAGGTATATCAAAGTCGAGAGAACAGGTGACTTGTTTTGAAGGTTCTAGCTATGCAGTGGCCATTTTCTTTGTGACTTCGATAACACTGCGATCCCTGAACTTAAGATCTACCGACATGGTCCACCTGTAGATAACGTTCCTCTTCCGCTCTGTTAAATGTTATAATTGCATTATGTACTGTGTTCCAAATATTATTTCCTTAGTTTTCCTTTACAGTAGTAGGTATTTTTTTTTTTTTTTGCTCCAACGAAGGTATGCCGTGTCCTCGTATACGTTGTTAAGGAATTAAATTCTACTATCGTCGACGAAGGATGTTAGGAAAGAGACTTGATTTTTCTGACTGTTACCTGTAGGCGCGATTAGGTCGTAATTTTAAAGAGTCATCTGGTTACTTTAACAACTATTCCTTGTATACCTTACCTCTGACATACCCTTGATGAGTTCCGAGAGTTTTTCTATACCCAGAGCCAGGCTCGTTTCGTGTTTGCTTGCTCAACTAACTGTTGCTGTTGGTGTGCGCCATTTTGTGTACTATAATACCATGGTCACACTTAACTCTATCTCAGATATTTTGTTCTCATCAGATAGTAACCCCTAACAGTTTCCGCATACAGTATATACAACGTGAGGTGTATACATGTCTCCAGTTGTATATACACCTGGTGTATATGATGATGAACAAGTGACATGCCGCCGTAATGACCCTCATATAGTCTATATATGCATAAAACACTATTAACTAACAAGCCTAGTTAGGACACTGATGTTGAAGGTGACCAGGAAAACACTTTAGAAGGGAACAGTCAGACACGGTGTGTAATTCATTAGGAAGATAAACAACACGCAGGGAATTTACACCCAGAAATTACACAAACACGATTACTCGCAGGATAGTGAATGCCATTTGTGTGAGAGCTTGCCCTAGGCTCTTGCTCTTTACTCTTGAATATCACTCCAGCTTAGCAGAGTTTTCAACTAGAACACACGCTCTCTCTCTCTCTCTCTCTCTCTCTTTCTTTCGGTCAGCTTAAAAACTTATTTATCACGGTATTAAAATGCAAAAACGAGACATGTTATACATCTGCGTAGTGTGTTAGTTGTTCAGAGATCATCGCCCCCGCAGCCCGGTCTCAGCCCGGTTTTCGTAAAGTAGAAAGGAAGTGTTGCAAGAGTAAGAGGTGTTGTGATGGACGCATGGCAAACAAAAATAATTGTATATTCAATGCCAGCATATGTCTCTAAGATTTAATTACCACCTTCCATGTTCACGAACCATGACAGACACCTAGACATTAACAAGCTTGTTATTTACACTCGTTTCACAAGACCTTATTACCTCACTAGGATGCTTTCCTCCTTATTACCTCAACAGGGTGCTGTCCTTATTACCTCCCTTGGGTGCTGTCCTTATTACCTCCCTAGGGTGCTGTCCTTATTACTTCCCTAGGGTGCTGGCCACCTTATTACCTCCCTAGGGAGCTGTCTTCTTTATTACCTCCCTAGGGAGCTTTCATTATTATTACATTCCTAGGATCTACCTACCTGGAGTCTACCTGGAGGGCATTCTGGGTGTCAACGTCCCCGCAACCCGGTCTATGACCAGGCCTCCCGGTGCTGTCCTTATTACCTCTCTAAGATTGCTTTCCTTCTAATTACCTCCCTAGGGTGCTGTCCTCCCTATTACCTCCATAGGGTGCTTTATCCTTATTACCTCACTAGGTTGCTGTCCTTCTTAGTACCTCCCTTGGATGCTTTCCCAAGACCCCAGCATCTTTATTTGGTCTAAATTTGCTGCCACTTACGGTCGCTGATTTATGGATGTGTGTAAGGCAATAGGTTCAAACCTATGACCTCCGACAGGAGAGTCTCGTGTGTCTGGACCCGGCTGTGTCGCCGGGCAGTTATGTTTGTTGACCTCAGACGTTTCGCCATCCAGATGTTGCACATGTGTCTAATTCTTCATGGTGTTGGTATCGTGTACCATACATGTACAACCTCAGGATGTGACAATAACACTTTACGTAATTTTACTGAGTGATTATGATGAAAATAGTATAAAATACTGACAGGTTAATGATTAAGACACGTGTGCTACAGTTGGATATGTTTACTGTTGAAACGTTTCGCCTACCTAGTAGGCTTCTTCAAATACAGAAGCAGCAGTCCATCAGTCTTAGAGAAATAGTTTCGAGGTGGTCAGTCCCTCAGTCTGAGGGACTGACTACCTCAAATACTAGAGTGAATCTCTGACGACAGTTGAGGATAGAGTGAATTTGATCATGATAGAAGCGGAACTTGAATAACCAAAATGTTTTAGTGTTTTGTAAATAAATTAAACAAAGTTGTGTGCTGGGGTCACTGCCAGGAGCCATGATGCTCCACCCTGTGTTGGTACAGGAGCCATGATGCTCCACCCTGTGTTGGTACAGGAGCCATGATGCTCCACCCTGTGTTGGTACAGGAGCCATGATGCTCCACCCTGTGTTGGTACAGGAGCCATGATGCTCCACCCTGTGTTGGTACAGGAGCCATGATGCTCCACCCTGTGTTGGTACAGGAGCCATGATGCTCCACCCTGTGTTGGTACAGGAGCCATGATGCTCCACCCTGTGTTGGTACAGGAGCCATGATGCTCCATCCTGTGTTGGTACAGGAGCCATGATGCTCCACCCTGTGTTGGTACAAGAGCCATGATGCTCCACCCTGTGTTGGTACAGGAGCCATGATGCTCCATCCTGTGTTGGTACAGGAGCCATGATGCTCCATCCTGTGTTGGTACAGGAGCCATGATGCTCCACCCTGTGTTGGTACAGGAGCCATGATGCTCCACCCTGTGTTGGTACAGGAGCCATGATGCTCCACCCTGTGTTGGTACAGGAGCCATGATGCTCCACCCTGTGTTGGTACAGGAGCCATGATGCTCCACCCTGTGTTGGTACAGGAGCCATGATGCTCCACCCTGTGTTGGTACAGGAGCCATGATGCTCCACCCTGTGTTGGTACAGGAGCCATGATGCTCCACCCTGTGTTGGTACAGGAGCCATGATGCTCCATCCTGTGTTGGTACAGGAGCCATGATGCTCCACCCTGTATTGGTAAGGAGCCATGATGCTCCACCCTGTGTTGGTACAGGAGCCATGATGCTCCACCTGTGTTGGTACAGGAGCCATGATGCTCCATCCTGTGTTGGTACAGGAGCCATGATGCTCACCCTGTGTTGGTACAGGAGCCATGATGCTCCACCCTGTGTTGGTACAGGAGCCATGATGCTCCACCTGTGTTGGTACAGGAGCCATGATGCTCCATCCTGTGTTGGTACAGGAGCCATGATGCTTCACCCTGTATTGGTACATGAGCCATGATGCTTTACCCTGTGTTGGTACAGGAGCCATGATGCTCCATCCTGTGTTGGTACATGAGCCATGATGCTTTACCCAGTGTTGGTACAGGAGCCATGATGCTCCACCCTGTATTGGTACAGGAGCCATGATGCTCCACCCTGTATTGGTACAGGTGCCATGATGCTTTACCCAGTGTTGGTACAGGAGCCATGATGCTCCACCCTGTATTGGTACAGGAGCCATGATGCTCCACCCTGTATTGGTACAGGTGCCATGATGCTTCACCCTGTGTTGGTACAGGAGCCATGATGCTTCACCCTGTGTTGGTACAGGAGCCATTATGCTTCACCCTGTGTTGGTACAGGAGCCATTATGCTTCACCCTGTAATGGTACAGGAGCCATGATGCTCCACCCTGTGTTGGTACAGGAGCCATGATGCTTTACCCTGTGTTGGTACAGGAGCCATGATGCTTTACCCTGTGTTGGTACAGGAGCCATGATGCTTTACCCAGTGTTGGTACAGGAGCCATGATGCTCCACCCTGTGTTGGTACAGGAGCCATTATGCTTCACCCTGTGTTGGTACAGGAGCCATGATGCTCCACCCTGTGTTGGTACAGGAGCCATTATGCTTCACCCTGTGTTGGTACAGGAGCCATGATGCTCCACCCTGTATTGGTACAGGAGACATGATGCTTTACCCAGTGTTGGTACAGGAGCCATGATGCTTCACCCTGTGTTGGTACAGGAGCCATGATGCTCCACCCTGTGTTGGTACAGGAGCCATGATGCTCCACCCTGTGTTGGTACAGGAGCCATGATACTTCACCCTGTGTTGGTACAGGAGCCATGATGCTCCACCCTGTGTTGGTACAGGAGCCATGATGCTTCACCCTGTGTTGGTACAGGAGCCATGATGCTCCACCCTGTGTTGGTACAGGAGCCATCATGCTCCACCCTGTGTTGATACAGGAGCCATACTGCTCCACCCTGTGGGTTGGCATATGTGTAGTACTGATCCACCCTGTGGGTAGACACAGGTGTAGTACTGATCCATATTGTGTGTTATCACAGGTGTAGTACTGATCCACCCTGTGTGTTGTCACAGGTGTAGTACTGATCCACCCTGTGTGTTGTCACAGGTGTAGTACTGATCCACCCTGTGTGTTTGCACAGGTGTAGTACTGATCCACCCTGTGTATTGTCACAGGTGTAGTACTGATCCACCCTGTGTGTTTGCACAGGTGTAGTACTGATCCACCCTGTGGGTTTGCACAGGTGTAGTACTGATCCACCCTTTGGGTTGTCACAGGTGTAGTACTGATCCACCCTGTGTGTTGTCACAGGTGTAGTACTGATCCACCCTGTGGGTTTGCACAGGTGTAGTACTGATCCACCCTGTGGGTTAGCACAGGTGTAGTACTGATCCACCCTGTGGGTTGTCACAGGTGTAGTACTGATCCACCCTGTGGGTTGTCACAGGTGTAGTACTGATCCACCCTGTGGGTTGTCACAGGTGTAGTACTGATCCACCCTGTGTGTTGTCACATGTGTAGTACTGATCCACCCTGTGTGTTTGCACAGGTGTAGTACTGATCCACCCTGTGTGTTGTCACAGGTGTAGTACTGATCCACCCTGTGGGTTTGCACAGGTGTAGTACTGATCCACCCTGTGGGTTTGCACAGGTGTAGTACTGATCCACCCTGTGGGTTAGCACAGGTGTAGTACTGATCCACCCTGTGTGTTGTCACAGGTGTAGTACTGATCCACCCTGTGTGTTTGCACAGGTGTAGTACTGATCCACCCTGTGTGTTTGCACAGGTGTAGTACTGATCCACCCTGTGTGTTTGCACAGGTGTAGTACTGATCCACCCTGTGTGTTTGCACAGGTGTAGTACTGATCCACCCTGTGTGTTTGCACAGGTGTAGTACTGACCCACCCTGTGTGTTTGCACAGGTGTAGTACTGATCCACCCTGTGTGTTGTCACAGGTGTAGTACTGATCCACCCTGTATGTTATCACATGTGTAGTACTGATCCACCCTGTGTGTTGTCACAGGTGTAGTACTGATCCACCCTGTGTGTTTGCACAGGTGTAGTACAGATTCACCCTGTGTGTTGTCACAGGTGTAGCACTGATCCACCCTGTGGGTTGTCACAGGTGTAGTACTGATCCACCCTGTGTGTTGTCACAGGTGTAGTACTGATTACACCCTGTGTGTTGGCACTTAGATCCGCCACAAATGCTCAAACTTTCCCATTTTGAAAGTATAAGTAGTATATATACACTGGTTTATACGATGACCGGTTACAATATACTGAGTGTCAAGGAACTGTGTGGTCTCTCGCACAGCTGAGTGGATCACCATCCTATCTTGTTAAACCACAGAACGGGTCGGGTTTGAACCCTGGCGAGTGAGTCGTGAAACTGCAGGCCAGTCAGTGTCTTGTTAACCTGAACACTACTCACATCAGTATGACTTGATCATATTTAGCTGTTTAAAGTGACATCTAAACTGTCGTATCTGCGTGACTCTGGCAACATAGTGATAGTGTAAATGATGGTAAAAGTGTTTCCTTTTCGGGTCACCCTCCCTCGGTGGGAGACGACCAGCTTGTTTAAAAAATAATGTAGATTATTACACTTTTAATCGAAAATGATAATAATTTACGATTTTTCATATTATTTCCTACTTTACACTAAAATTAAAATATTTTTTACCTGTACACGATTTCGGGGGTCACCGCCCCCGGGGGCTGGTCCAGTTTACTTCTCTTCATTTTTCTTAGGGGAATATGCCTTGAACATACTTCAGCTACCAGAAAGTTGATCTTTTCAAGGTACTGGTTAGGGTCCATGTTATTTAAGATATCGTCCCAATATATTTCGTGTAGGACATAGTTTACCTGGTCCTAGTTGATGTTCTTGTTGTTGAAGCTGAATTTGGTAAAGGTACCCTCATAGCTGTATGCATATTGCTGATCAGGATCCCTGTGCATGTAAGTCTGGACTTCGATTAGATTGTGATCAGAATTTGTTGTTTTTAATATTGTTTCTTACCAGGTCTTCATTATTTGTGAAAATAAGGTCAAGTGTGTTCTCCAGTCTTGTTGGCTCCACTATCTGCTGACTTAGGGTGTTTATTGCAGAAATTCAGCAGCTCATGTGTGTGTGACTTCATCTGAGTTGTCTCCAGGGATTATTTCTGCTACATTATTTGCTGCATTCTTCCATTTTGTATGTCTTAGATTGAAGTCACCAAGCAGCAAGATGTTTGGGGATGGTGCTGGAAGGTTTTCCAGACAGGAGTCAATTTTTGATAGCTGTTTCTTGAACTGTTGGGAAGTTGCATCTGGTGGCTTATATACAAGTACAATGACTATGTTTTGGTTCTCGATTTTTATTGTTAGAACTTGAACGACATCATTTGTGGTGTTCAGCATCTCCGTGCAAATGAGCGACTCTCTGTCATACGTGGTAGACTTCCTCAGTCAAATAATGAAGAAGTCTGTCGCGCAGGCGAAATGTTTTAACAATACAGATTCCCAACTGTTGTACATGTGCGTTTTCAGATGACCAGGGAATAACATTATCAACGGGATTAGTGGTAGTTGGTTGTGGTGGTGGTAGTAGGTGGTGGTAGTGGGTGGTGGCAGTGATGGTGGTGGTAGTAGTGGTGGTGATAGCGAGTAGTACTGGTGATAGTGGGTTGTGGTTTATTCGTCAGGAAACACAACACGTGCCTCCGGATCTTCGATGCTGACACGGTAACTGAGTCAGCATCCGCTGACCCATCCCAGCAAGGTTTCCCCCCCATATTTAAGAAAGAAAATAACGGATGTCCACACGGCAGATTCCTACGCTGGTGTTGCTACAACAACGGCTTGAACACATACAAATTAGACTTACTGAATCACACGGCCATTCCAGTGACCCCTGCCTGTCATCTCTCAGCCGTGAGGTGGAGCCAGCCGTTATTGTAATGTATTTAGGAGTCCTGTCGTGCAGGAAGGTGCTTATTCCGACACTTACACCAGGACACTGAAGGATCATGAAGGTTCCCAGACTTCACCTACAGACGTGATAAAGCTTTTAGTGTGTCCTTCATCCTTGTGTATATCCCTCTACTGCAGTATTTAACTGCATATTTATTTCTCCTTCCTATATGCTGTTTTTTCCTTTATTCGTATGTTATTCTCTCTGATGCATGAGTGTATGACTGTTAGGTTCTTTGTGTTCTCCTGCCTCTCGCCGTCTCTTCTCTTGTTTTTACTCACGCCCCCTCCATTCTTCTGTTTTTCTCTTCCTTCCACCTGATCTTGCTTTTCCTCCTCCCCTCCTGCTTCTCCTCCTCTTTCCCCTTCCCCTTTTTCCTCCCTTCCTTTCTCTTTCCCTCTCTGTTTGTCTGCTTCTCTCTTCTCTCTCTCTCCCTGTCTCACTCTCTCTGCTTCTTTTTCTCCGCTTCTCTCCCTGTTTCATTCTCTCTGCTTCTCTTTCTCCGCTTCTCTCCCTATCTCATTCTCTCTGCTTCTCTCCCTGTCTCACTCTCTCTGATTCTCTCCCCCTTTTTTTCAAAGGGTTTGACAAGGTTAGGTTAAGGATCCCTATCTTTATTGACAAGCTAAGAGCTGTTACTAACATCAGCTCATTTGAAAGCATTTTTATTGTTATGAAACATACAAGTAGGGAACAGGATGAAGTTAGAGCCATCTGTGGGTCAGCATTTTCATTTGATCAACTGACTTTATCGCGTTGACATCATAATGCTGTACGAATGTGTTCCAGACTCAAGTCATCCTCTCTCTCTCTCTCTCTCTCTCTCTCTCTGCTTCTCTCTACTTCTCTCTACTTCTCTCTCTCCTACTGCTGCTTCTCCCTGTTGATGTTATGTGTGCCACCGCCACCTACCTGTTTGACTTAAGCCCTCTGGTCTAACTTTGCTAACTCTGTCCCGATACTTTTCCTGCTGGAGACGCACCTTTTATGTGGAGGTAAACACGAGTGGCCAGAATCCAAACAGGGAAGAAACTGAATTTACCAAAACACAAGTGGCAGACCAAACACAAAACAATGGACAAAATAGAAATATCAAGAAGAGATATAAGTGGAAAATGACAAGGAATAATCATAATTGTTCTCTCTTGTTCCTCTTATACCAGGTAGCTTTTGCAATGTGTTGAACATTACCCATATATTTGTGAAGTACTGATACTACTACTAGTAGTAGTAGTAGTTAGAAGTTAGTGGTAGCAGTTAGAAGTTAGTAGTAGTAGTTAGACGTTAGAAACTACTAGTAGTAGTTGTTAGTAGCAGTTAGTAATGGTAGCAGTAGTAATTAGTAGCAGTAGCAGTACTTAGTAATAGTAGTAGCAGTTACTAGTAGTAGTAGCAGTAGTAGTAGTAACAGTTAGTATTAGTAGCAGAAGTTAGTAGTAGTTAGCAGCAGTTAGTAGTAGTTAGCAGCAGTTAGTAGTTGTTGTAACTATAGTGATAGTAGTAGTAATAATTGAAGTAATAGCTGTAGTACTAGTATTAGTTGTATTAGTTTGTATTAGTTGTAGTTGTAGCAATACTAGTTACATAGCACTTTGACAGTGTAGGTCACTCAGCGCTGCTACCATTAAACAGTTATTACCCCCCCCCCCCTCTTCCCCTACACACACACACACACACAGAGTGGTCTTCCGGTCCATGGTATTAAAGGAACTATTGTGCTGATAGTATTTGCAGCTGGTCATCAAGGTTCCAAGATATTTGGGAAATAATCTAGATCTCTCACGCCCAAGTACTTACCGAGGCCTTTTAAGTGTGGTACAAAATGTTTATATATTCTGCTTCGAGTGGGCGAGCCTATGGACGTGCCTATAACCTTGCAACACAATGCTCGGAAAACAATAATGCAGAGTGTGGGTTAAATTTCCCATGTTCAAAATTCACTTATCTCCCTCGAAGATTTATACACGTTTTTCCTAGGTTAACACTTAACCCAAGTCTCCCCGGGTAATGTTGCCATGCCTTGACGAGCCTGGCCCAAGGCCGGGCTCCGGGAGTAGAAAAACACTCGACAATGAATAAAAGGTTGATCAAAAGTAGTGGTATTAAAATACTAGTCCAGAATGTGTGTACTCACATAGTACTCACCTAGTTCTGGTTGCAGGGGTCGGGTCATAGCTCCTGGCCCCTGTGTGTGTGTGTGTGTGTGTGTGAGAGAGAATATAATTTCTTGTCACGGCAGTACTATGACCTTCGTGATATTGATGATCACCTCATGATCATCATGGTACTGATCACCTCATGACCATCATGGTACTGATGATCACCTCATGACCATCATGGTACTGATGATCACCTCATGACCATCATGGTACTGATGATCACCTCATGATCATCATGGTACTGATGATCACCTCATGATCATCATGGTACTGATGATCACCTCATGACCATCATGGTACTGATGATCACCTCATGACCATCATGGTACTGATGATCA
Organism: Cherax destructor; assembly: GCA_009830355.1. Lineage (NCBI taxonomy): Eukaryota > Metazoa > Arthropoda > Malacostraca > Decapoda > Parastacidae > Cherax > Cherax destructor. Next base: position 374,338 of record WNWK01000506.1, on the reverse strand, counting down.
CCTCATGATCATCATGGTACTGATGATCACCTCATGATCATCATGGTACTGATGATCACCTCATGATCATCATGGTACTGATGATCACCTCATGACCATCATGGTACTGATGATCACCTCATGACCATCATGGTACTGATGATCACCTCATGACCTTGATGGTACTGATGATCACCTCATGACCTTGATGGTACTGATGATCACCTCATGACCTTGATGGTACTGATGATCACCTCATGACCTTGATGGTACTGATGATCACCTCATGACCTTGATGGTACTGATGATCACCTCATGACCTTGATGGTACTGATGATCACATCATGACTTTGATGGTACTGACTGATGATCACCTCATGACCTTGATGGTACTGACTGATGATCACCTCATGACCTTGATGGTACTGACTGTGCATCTCTGTGGAAGTTTATTTTCAGTAATATTTTCCTAGTTTACAGGTGTTTGTGTATACTCAAAGTGGGTTTCTGTTTATTAGAATAAATACTGGCAACATTGTACCCGTTCTTCTAGTTCCGCTTGTTCTTCTGTATTGTATTTGTATTGCTTTGAATTGTTATTGTCTGTCATGAGAGGTATTAGTGTTGCTTGGAATTGTTGTTGTCTGTCATGAGAGGTATTAGTTTTGCTTGGAATTGTTGTTGTCTGTCATGAGAGGTATTAGTGTTGCTTGGAATTGTTGTTGTCTGTCATGAGAGGTATTAGTGTTGCTTGGAATTGTTGTTGTCTGTCATGAGAGGTATTAGTGTTGCTTGGAATTGTTGTTGTCTGTCATGAGAGGTATTAGTGTTGCTTGGAATTGTTATTGTCTGTCATGAGAGGTATTAGTGTTGCTTGGAATTGTTGTTGTCTGTCATGAGAGGTATTAGTGTTGCTTGGAATTGTTGTTGTCTGTCATGAGAGGTATTAGTGTTGCTTGGAATTGTTATTGTCTGTCATGAGAGGTATTAGTGTTGCTTGGAATTGTTGTTGTCTGTCATGAGAGGTATTAGTGTTGCTTGGAATTGTTGTTGTCTGTCATGAGAGGTATTAGTGTTGCTTGGAATTGTTGTTGTCTGTCATGAGAGGTATTAGTATTGCTTGGAATTGTTGTTGTCTGTCATGAGAGGTATTAGTGTTGCTTGGAATTGTTGTTGTCTGTCATGAGAGGTATTAGTGTTGCTTGGAATTGTTGTTGTCTGTCATGAGAGGTATTAGTGTTGCTTGGAATTGTTGTTGTCTGTCATGAGAGGTATTAGTGTTGCTTGGAATTGTTATTGTCTGTCATGAGAGGTATTAGTGTTGCTTGGAATTGTTGTTGTCTGTCATGAGAGGACCTAAACTTAGTGTTCAGTCTGTTATGTTGATGGAAATGTTTTAGTGAACATTTGGTAGATAATAAGGACAAATTTTGGTTAAATATGCGTTAACACTTTTTAATTTTTAATTTAAGGAAACGTTTCAGTCTTGAGACTGAACAGAGTCAAAGGACCGAAACGTTTCAGGATTGAACAAGGTCCCAGGACGGAAACATTTCAGTCGGGACTGAACAAGGTCCCGGGACCGAAACGTTTCCTTGTTAATATGTCCTAAGTGTTGGTTCACGAGTCTTTAACCACACCGATCATTTCTTCGCCTGCCTTCCCTCTTCCCTCTTTATCAGCCCTTCCTACCATCCCCCTCAATCGTTCAACATCACACTTTTGTTATTTCCTCTTTCATTATCTGAGTCCATTGTTTCAGTCCTCCTCCTCCATCTACCCCCCCCCTTCCTCCAACATCTACCCCCTCCCCCTTCCTTCTCCATCTACCCCCCTCCCCCTTCCTCCTCCATCTACCCCTCCACCTTCCTCCTCCATCTACCCCCTCCCCCCTCCCCCTCATCCTGCTCTTCTTCATTTTCTTTATGTATCGTTCACATATAATTTTTCCTTCAGAGAGACGCATCCAGTTTTTCTGTTGTTATTGGCAATTCAGTCAGTAGCACCCCTCCCCTCCCCCACAATTTATCCTCCCCCACCCCTCCACCATCACCTTCTAACCTCCCTACTCCTTCCACCTTCACCTTCTATTCTCCCCACCCCTCCACCTTCACCTTCTATCCTCCCCACCCCTCCACCATCACCTATCCTCCCCACCCCTCCACCATCACCTATCCTCCACCACCCTCCACCTTCACCTTCTATCCTCCCCACCCCTCCACCTTCTATCATCCTTTTACCCCTTCCACCTTCACTTTCTATTACATTGCCACTTTTGCTGGTTCCTCTTTGCACTTCCTGTCAACCAGATTCTTCTTCTATTCTAATTTAGAACATAAGAACATTTTACACTCCCTTCAGTTGCTTTTTCCCCTTCAGTTGCTTTTTCCCCTTCAGTTGCTTTTTTCCCTTCAGTTGCTTTTTCCATGTCCCTTTCATCTTTTTCATTCATTATTACATCCTACTTACTTTCTCCCTCATTTCTCTCTCATGTTTTCCTTTGATTTAATTATGAACTCTTCTCTCCCTGTGTCTGTAACTGTCTGTATGTGTGTGTGTGTGTGTGTGTGTCTGTCTGTCTGTGTCTATCTGTGTATCTGTATCTGTCTGTCTATATCTATGTCTGTCTGTGTGTGCTAATTACCATTTTGTAAAAGGCACTTGTTGATAAGACACTTGGTCTGTTTGGTGTGTGCGCGCGTGCGTGCGCTAGTTCACAGGCAGGATAAACCCTCTACATTATAAACCACACATTGTAAACCTTTATTTTCAATTGTTCTGGAAATGTTCTGGTCATGAAGGAACTCCGCAGGGACCCAACTTTACTTCCTCAGCCCAATTTTACAAGAAAATGGTGGCCTTGGTCAAGCAGGTAGGTCACCCAGGGTGAAGCAGGAGGAAGGGAAGGTTCAAGCAGGCAGGTCACACACCCAGGGTGAAGCAGGAGGAGGAAGGGAAGGGTCAATCAGGTGGTCATACACCCAGGGTGAAGCAGCAGGAGGAAGGGAAGGGTCAAGCAGGTGGTCACACCCAGGGTGAAGCAGCAAGAGGAAAGGAAGGGTCAATCAGGTGGTCATACACCCAGGGTGAAGCAGCAGGAGGAAGGGAAGGGTCAAGCAGTGGTCCCCCAGGGTGAAGCAGCAAGAGGAAAGGAAGGGTCAATCAGGTGGTCATACACCCAGGGTGAAGCAGCAGGAGGAAGGGAAGGGTCAAGCAGGTGATCACACACCCAGGATGAAGCAGGAGGAAGGGAAGGGTCAAGCAGGTGGTCACACCCAGGGTGAAGCAGCAAGAGGGAGGGAAGGGTCAAGCAGGTTGGTCTCATTAGGGGTACCAACTTGTGCTTTGCGACACCTGGAGGAAAGTGTTGCTGGTGCCTGGGGCAGGTCCAGCAACACTTCAGAGAACTTGCAGTGTTGTACATAGCTGGTGTGCAACACCAACAGGATGAGGAGTTAGACAAACATGCAACATCTGGGTATTTTTATTTGTAGACGTTTCACCATCCAGTGACTATCAATACAATACAAGTAGATAATGGGAAGACTGTAGAACTATATACAGAAGATGAGGTAATCAGTCCCACAGTCTTGGAGTTGGTGAAGAGCATCGTATTGAAGAATCAGATTCTTCACCTCCAAAGATATGGAAAAAAATCAAATGCCAATACCCTTACTGAAACAATGCACTAATAACCTGCTCATAGGAGAAATAAACTTATGACGACGTTTGGGTCGACTTGGACCATTAAGTAGTTAATGGTCCAAGTTGGACCGAAACGGAGCCTTAACTTTCATCTCGTAAGTGCAGGTTATTTGTGTCAACATATGGAAGTGTAAAATAAAAAGTGAAAAACAAGAGTCTCAACAAGGGAACACTATCAACAAGAGTCACAACAAGGGAACACTATCAACAAGAGTCTCAACAAGGGAACACTATCAACAAGAGTCTCAACAAGGGAACACTATCAACAAGAGTCTCAACAAGGTAACACTATCAACAAGAGTCACAACAAGGGAACACTATCAACAAGAGTCACAACAAGGGAACACTATCAACAAGAGTCTCAACAAGAAACACTATCAACAAGAGTCCAACAAGGAACACTATCAACAAGAGTCTCAACAAGGTAACACTATCAACAAGAGTCACAACAAGATAACACTATCAACAAGAGTCACAACAAGGTAACACTATCAACAAGAGTCTCAACAAGGTAACACTATCAACAAGAGTCTCAACAAGGTAACACTATCAACAAGAGTCTCAACAAGGTAACACTATCAACAAGAGTCACAACAAGGTAACACTATCAACAAGAGTCTCAACAAGGTAACACTATCAACAAGAGTCACAACAAGGTAACACTATCAACAAGAGTCTCAACAAGGTAACACTATCAACAAGAGTCACAACAAGGTAACACTATCAACAAGAGTCACAACAAGATAACACTATCAACAAGAGTCACAACAAGGAACACTATCAACAAGAGTCACAACAAGAGAACACTATCAACAGAGTCTCAACAAGGAACACTATCAACAAGAGTCTCAACAAGGAACACTATCAACAAGAGTCACAACAAAAAAAGAAAGGAACACTATCAACAAGAGTCACAACAAGTAACACTATCAACAAGAGTCTCAACAAGATAACACTATCAACAAGAGTCCAACAAGATAACACTATCAACAAGAGTCTCAACAAGATAACACTATCAACAAGAGTCTCAACAAGGTAACACTATCAACAAGAGTCTCAACAAGGTAACACTATCAACAAGAGTCTCAACAAGGTAACACTATCAACAAGAGTCACAACAAGATAACACTATCAACAAGAGTCACAACAAGATAACACTATCAACAAGAGTCACAACAAGATAACACTATCAACAAGAGTCTCAACAAGGTAACACTATCAACAAGAGTCACAACAAGATAACACTATCAACAAGAGTCACAACAAGATAACACTATCAACAAGAGTCACAACAAGGTAACACTATCAACAAGAGTCACAACAAGGTAACACTATCAACAAGAGTCTCAACAAGATAACACTATCAACAAGAGTCACAACAAGGTAACACTATCAACAAGAGTCTCAACAAGATAACACTATCAACAAGAGTCTCAACAAGATAACACTATCAACAAGAGTCTCAACAAGATAACACTATCAACAAGAGTCTCAACAAGGTAACACTATCAACAAGAGTCTCAACAAGATAACACTATCAACATCCGCACCCCAAGGGTGTTCATCCTGCTACCACGAGATATCAGAAATACTGCCACGACAAGTTTTTCAAGAAGATAGTGCACCTCTGCCGCTGGAAAATACCATATCTACCAGACTGTGATGGCTGTGTGAGCCTGCGGGCTGCCAGCAGCAACAACTTGAATGAACAGGAAATTAGCAAGGAAGACTGGCACTGTGGCTATCTATGTGAATAGAAAAACTCTTTTAACCAGTCACACATAACCCAAATTACTTTCTAGACCAAGTACAGTGTTATATAATGGGGAGGAGGAAGTCCTAATGGCCCTTCAGGGAAGCAACAAATTTGTAAATGTTCAGTAACGCCTGGATTCTTGGCAAGCCTTTTTCCGTATGCATCGTCACTGACGTTAGGTTAGGTAAGGTTTGTCAGGAAACAGGACAAGTGTTTCCTGACGCGGGTCTTAGTTATATGATGACCCGCCACTGGAGCTTTTGATCGTCTGATCTAGTCCTTCCGCTTCATTACCGGTCTACCCCTTTAAAAATTAATGGGTATTATAACCATTCATGGTATATTACTGAGACCATTGTAATGTGACTATGGGGAACACCCACCACCACCATAAACACCTAACATGGTCTACATAATTGGTATACAGTACCGACATGTGCAACATCTGGCTAAGGGACTGATTACCTCGTCTTCTGTATGTAGTTCTACAGTTTTCCCATTATGACCTGAAATTTATATTGATAAAGCTACTAGGTGGCGAAACGTCTACAGATAAAAATACTCAAATGTTGCACATGTGTCTAATTATTCATCTAACTTGTCTACCGTCTCAGCACACCTCGTGGCATGTTACTCTAGTTCCTATTTTTCTGAGGGTTCACGGTTAAACTCTTATAGGATTATTTATAATTTTTATAATCGCCGAGGGTTTCTGCCGAGGCCTCGATGAACTTTTAGGTGGAGTTGTCAGCATGAGTAATATTATGATACTTTTAATAGATGTGGTTATTATGATGTGAATGTTTATGTTTGTGTGTAGTAATGTGCGAGGGATTTTTAATGGAGTGTCCCTGGTAAATGGTATTTTATGAGGCGTGTCAGGGCGTGTAAACCATTTACTTACGGAGCACTGAGTGAGTGAGCACTTCAAGTGCTCCACACGTCCCACAACCCTCCCCTCCACTACCCCCAACATAACCTCTTCGAAACCCCAATACGCTTCCTCTTCAACATCCCCACCGCCCCTCGTCTGCCTTCCTAACACCAGCTCGCTTCCCCTCCTACACCCTCAACATCCATTTTCTTCCCCTTCCATGAAAATATACAGTCGAACACTCAAAAAGTAATACTTTTAAACCAAATAATGCCGAATGTTCATGGTTATCATAAACATTACATACATCAGTCACCTCACAAACAAACAAAAAAACTAATAACACTGAATAGATATAAATACAACAGTCCAAGTTAAGGATCAGGGGTCTCGACACTGAAAGGGTTAAAAAAAAAAGTTAGAGTATGTTAGAGTAAAATGAAAGACACTGAAAAATCCAGTGTAAGTAAGTTTATTCAGGTATACACATACTTTTTTTTTACATAGATTATCATACATAGCAGCATATGTGTAGAGAACCTAGCACAACATACTGAAGCTTGGAGAGACAGCGTGGAAGGACCCCTCACCTAGCACAACATACTGAAGCTTGGAGAGACAGCGTGGAAGGACCCCTCACCTAGCACAACATACTGAAGCTTGGAGACACAGCGTGGAAGGACCCCTCACCTAGCACAACATACTGAAGCTTGGAGACACAGCCTGGAAGGACCCCTCACCAACACAACATACTGAAGCTTGGACATTTGACGGGGAGGGACACCCGCGAGTAATAGACAAATTTCTAAAGGGAATTGGCTCTAGGTAAACATCGCCTGATTTTATTCCAGGCCCATATATATATATATATATATATATATATATATATATATATATATATATATATATATATATATATATATATATATATATAACAATGAAAGAGGGCAAAGCAGCAGGAACTGACGAGATCATGACAGAACTGCTAAAAGCAGGGGGAGATATAGTGTTGGAGCGGTTGGTATTTTTGTTTAATAAATGTATGAAAGAGGGGAAGGTACCTAGGGATTGGCAGAGAGCGTGTATAGTTCCTTTATATAAAGGGAAGGGTGACAAAAGAGATGAAGAGGTAAGATTCATATTTCTTCTTATTAAATCACTCAAAGAAATACTATCATATTCACCACTAAGTACATACAGAGATCAAACATATATATAGAAAAACACACATACAGACATACAGGGGTCAGGAAATGTGACTCGAACCTTTCAACCACGTTTAGGTGAGAACAGACAGATACAAAGAGTCATATACATAACTGTAGTCCTTCGTATACCCTTTTCTTGCCCTTCTACACCCCCAACATCCCTTTCGTTCCCCTCCAACACTTCAAACATCCCTTTCCTTTCCTTCCTACACAACCACCATCCCTTCCCTTCCCCACCTACACTCCCAACACCCCTTCCTTTCCCCACCTACACCCACATCACTTTTCTTCCCCACCTGTCTTTTTTTCTCTTTCAACCACTTTCGACCTTCGCCAGCGACTTCCGCTCTCTGCCGACGCCTTCGACTCCCACAGGAAATCGACTTCATACAGTCAGACGAAGCTGTCTTGAGGACGAAGATAACGTTTCAAAACTCTCTGTTAGTAAATACAAAATGTTTTAGGTCGGTGGTGGCTGCTGAGAATCTGCATTTCCCACCATGTCACTTCTGACGCCCTATTATTGGGAGGTGCGGCACGCCCCAGTATTGGGAGGTGCGGTACGCCCCAGTATTGGGAGTTGAGGCGGCGCTCCCCATTATTCCCTCTTCTTGCTCCTGAACTTTCTTATCTGCATATTTACCTGGCATAGAACCTAGATATTTTACGCGGCACAGCATCGTCTGTAACTGTTTCAGGTTAGTTTTCAGAAAGTTCGACCGTTTCTCAGGGGGAATTGATAGTCAAACTCACTGAACCCAAACATAAAGTCGACAAGAAAGCCACAAGATAACACACATAAATGTTTTGCTTCGAGAAATGCATCAACACGTCAAAAACTAGACTCTTCAAGAATTAATGTTGATGCTTTAACTGAGCCAGATGCAAAAGTTACTGAAGATAAGACTGTGTTGTGACCTAACATTCTCAGACCTCCACGTAAATGTAATAAAATGTTATTAATAAAATGCTATTAAGGCACATATGTAATAAAATGCTATTAAAGAAGTTGGACATAGTTTTCTTAGGAATAAAGAGAAACAATTGCAGATAAGTGGACATGGAAAGGCAGTACGAGGTTATGTACAAATAAATGACGATGGGTCTCTAAAAAGCAAGATATTTAGCTACTGATATTCTCCCGCTTATCATTTAATTCTGCTTTATTCTTGTCATTATTTATGTCGGTTATTCACTAAATTTAATTGATGAGCTGATGTTAAAAGTATGTATTCCTATGCAAAATCCAAGCTAAGAACTACCTGTAGAATTGGACCATTATTGAGAGGAGATTCGTATACGGACGATGAACAGGAAATTAGTGAAATCCTAAAAGAACAGTATGAGTCAGTGTTCAGCAACCCACTAAATGACAGCAAGGTAGAAAATGCAGAAATATTTTTCACTCCAGCAGAAGGTCGCACAGACCACCTAACTGATATTAGTACAAATCCCATAGATTTCGAAAGAGAAACCGATAACATGCTCACTCACTCAGCACCTGGACCAGAGTCATGGAATGCTCTATTCAAAATGTTCACCCCCCACACAACAATTTTCTCAAGTCATTTTCGAACGTATTTACTTACCGCAGTTTGTTCAGGAAGTCACTAAGGTTTGTTTGGTTTAAAACCTATCGGCTAAATGACTACACGAGGTTCAATGCAGCTGGATGCAGCTTGCTCTTCACCAGTCAAGAATACTTTGATATCTATAAGTGGGATTAAAGTAAACTAATCATATATTCAAAGAGATATATACCTCTCAGTGTGTGTGTATTGGGGGTTATTACTTCATACACATTTATCCCTGAGCAGATGTAGCCCCCATCCACCCTGGTGTTGCTACGACACTGCAGGTGGGAGGTGGTGTTGCTACGACACTGCAGGTGGGAGGTGGTGTTGCTACGACACTGCAGGTGGGAGGTGGTGTTGCTACGACACTGCAGGTGGGAGGTGGTGTTGATACGACACTACAGGTGGGAGGTGGTGTTGATACGACACTGCAGGTGGGAGGTGGTGTTGATACGACACTACAGGTGGGAGGTGGTGTTGATACGACACTACAGGTGGGAGGTGGTGTTGATACGACACTACAGGTGGGAGGTGGTGTTGATACGACACTACAGGTGGAGGTGGTGTTGATACGACACTACAGGTGGGAGGTGGTGTTGATACGACACTCAGGTGGGAGGTGGTGTTGATACGACACTACAGGTGGGAGGTGGTGTTGATACGACACTACAGGTGGAGGTGGTGTTGATACGACACTACAGGTGGGAGGTGGTGTTGATACGACACTACAGGTGGGAGGTGGTGTTGATACGACACTACAGGTGGAGGTGGTGTTGATACGACACTACAGGTGGGAGGTGGTGTTGATACGACACTACAGGTGGAGGTGGTGTTGATACGACACTCAGGTGGGAGGTGGTGTTGATACGACACTACAGGTGGGAGGTGGTGTTGATACGACACTACAGGTGGGAGGTGGTGTTGATACGACAACGGTGGAGGTGGTGTGCGTGTTGATATGAGGTGTGATAGAACTACATATATTCAGTGATATACCTCAGGTGGGTATGGGTATTGTTGATACACATACCCTGAGAGATGAGGTGGTGTTGTACGACCTGCAGGTGGAGGTGGTGTTGATACGACACTCAGGTGGAGGTGGTGTTGTACGACACTCAGGTGGGAGGTGGTGTTGTACGACACTGCAGGTGGGAGGTGGTGTTGTACGACACTCAGGTGGGAGGTGGTGTTGATACGACACTCAGGTGGGAGGTGGTGTTGATACGACACTACAGGTGGGAGGTGGTTTGATAGACACTACAGGTGGGAGGTGGTGTTGATACGACACTACAGGTGGGAGGTGGTGTTGATACGACACTACAGGTGGGAGGTGGTGTTGATACGACACTACAGGTGGGAGGTGGTGTTGATACGACACTGCAGGTGGGAGGTGGTGTTGATACGACACTACAGGTGGGAGGTGGTGTTGATACGACACTACAGGTGGGAGGTGGTGTTGATACGACACTACAGGTGGGAGGTGGTGTTGATACGACACTACAGGTGGAGGTGGTGTTGATACGACACTACAGGTGGGAGGTGGTGTTGATACGACACTTCAGGTGGGAGGTGGTGTTGCTACGACACTACAGGTGGGAGGTGGTGTTGATACGACACTACAGGTGGGAGGTGGTGTTGCTACGACACTGCAGGTGGAGGTGGTGTTGATACGACACTACAGGTGGGAGGTGGTGTTGATACGACCACAGGTGGAGGTGGTGTTGTACGACATTACAGGTGGGAGGTGGTGTTGATACGACATACAGGTGGGAGTGGTGTTGATACGACATGGAGTGGGAGGTGGTGTTGATACGACGTGGAGGTGGGAGGTGGTGTTGATCGACAGTGGGTGGAGGTGGTGTGATACGACACTGCAGGTGGGAGGTGGTGTTGATACGACACTACAGGTGGGAGGTGGTGTTGATACGACACTACAGGTGGGAGGTGGTGTTGATACGACACTGCAGGTGGGAGGTGGTGTTGATACGACTAGGTGGGAGGTGGTGTTGATACGACCTCAGGTGGGAGGTGGTGTTGATCGACATACAGGTGGGAGGTGGTGTTGATACGACACTCAGGTGGAGGTGGTGTTGATACGACACTACAGGTGGGAGGTGGTGTTGATACGACACTAGGTGGGAGGTGGTGTTGATACGACACTACAGGTGGGAGGTGGTGTTGATACGACACTGCAGGTGGGAGGTGGTGTGATACGACACTACAGGTGGGAGGTGGTGTGATCGACACTACAGGTGGGAGGTGGTGTTGATACGACACTACAGGTGGGAGGTGGTGTTGATACGACACTACAGGTGGGAGGTGGTGTTGATACGACACTACAGGTGGGAGGTGGTGTTGATACGACACTACAGGTGGGAGGTGGTGTTGTACGACACTGCAGGTGGGAGGTGGTGTTGATACGACACTACAGGTGGGAGGTGGTGTTGATACGACACTACAGGTGGGAGGTGGTGTTGATACGACACTACAGGTGGAGGTGGTTGATACGACACTACAGTGGAGGTGGTGTTGATAGACACTACAGGTGGAGGTGGTGTTTAGACCACAGGTGGAGGTGTGTTGTACGACACTACAGGTGGAGGTGGTGTGCGACACTCAGGTGGAGGTGGTGTTGTACGACACTGCAGGTGGGAGGTGGTGTTGGACCTCAGGTGGAGGTGGTGTCGACCTGGTGGAGGTGGTGTTGACGACATTCAGGTGGGAGGTGGTGTTATACGCACTAGGTGGAGGTGGTGTTGATCGACAGTGGAGGTGGGAGGTGTGATACGACAGTGGGGTGGGAGGTGGTGTTGATCGACATGAGGTGGGAGGTGGTGTTGATACGACACTCAGGTGGAGGTGGTGTTGCGAAAAGGTGGGAGGTGGATACGACATAGGTGGAGGTGGTGTTGATAGACACTCAGGTGGGAGGTGGGTTGATAGACACTACAGGTGGGGTGGTGTTGATACGACACTACGGTGGAGGTGGTGTTGATACGACACCGGTGGGAGGTGGTGTTGATAGACACTACAGGTGGGAGGTGGTGTTGATAGACACTCAGGTGGAGGTGGTTGATACGACACTACAGGAGGTGGTGTTGATAGACACTCAGGTGGGTGGTGTTGATACGAACTCAGGTGGAGGTGGTGTTGATACGACCACAGGTGGGAGGTGGTGTTGATACGACACTACAGGTGGGAGGTGGTGTTGATACGACACTCAGGTGGAGGTGGTGTTGATACGACACTACGGTGGGAGGTGGTGTTGATACGACACACAGGTGGGGTGGTGATACGACACCAGGTGGAGGTGGTGTTGTACGACACTCAGGTGGGAGGTGGTGTTGATCGACACTACAGGTGGGAGGTGGTGTTGATACGACACTACGGTGGAGGTGGTGTTTAGACACTACAGGTGGGAGGTGGTGATACGACACCAGGTGGGAGGTGGTGTTGACGACACAAGGTGGGAGGTGGTGTGATAGACACTACGGTGGAGTGGTGTTGTACGACACTCAGGTGGAGGTGGTGTTATCACACACAGGTGAGGTGTGCAGACACTCAGGTGGAGTGTGTGTGACATCAGGTGAGGTGTGTTAGACACCAGGTGGAGTGGTGTTGTAGCTAGGTGGGTGGTGTGTAGACCGGGAGGTGGTTTGTGACTGAGTGAGGTGGTGGACGGTGGGTGTGTGATCGACACTCAGGTGAGGGGTGTTGATAGACACTCGTGGGAGTGGTGTGTCGACACTGGTGGAGGTGTGTAGACACTCAGGTGGGAGGTGGTGTTACACCCGGTGGGAGGTGGTGTTGATAGACACTACAGGTGAGGTGTGTTGATAAACTCAGGTGGAGGTGTGTGAACTAGGTGAGGTGTGTTGATACGACCTGGTGGAGGTGGTTGATAGACACACAGGTGGGAGGTGGTGATAACACAGAGGTGGTTGTACGACCCGGTGAGTGGTGTGATGAACGGTGAGGTGTTGTACGACACTAGGTAGGGGTATAGACACAGGTGGGAGTGGTGTGTAGACACTCGGTGGGAGGTGGGTGAAGACAACAGGTGGAGGTGGTGTGATACGACACTACGGTGGGAGTGGTGTTGATACGACACAGGTGGAGGTGGTGTGATACGACAGGTGGAGGTGGTGTTGATACGACACTGAGGTGGAGGTGGTGTTGATACGACACTCAGGTGGGAGGTGGTGTTGATACGACACTACAGGTGGAGGTGGTGATACGACATGAGGTGGAGTGGTGTTGATACAGTGAGGTGTTGCACAGTGGGTGGTTGATGACATACGGTGGGAGTGGTGTTGACGACAGGTGGAGTGTGATAACAGGGGGTGGTTGATACGGTGGGGTGTTGAGAGTGGGAGGTGGTACAGGGAGTGGATACACAGGGGGTGTCACACCAGGGAGGTGGTGTTAACACTAGGTGGAGGTGGTGTTGATAGAACTACAGGTGGAGTGGTGGTCGACCAGGTGGAGGTGGGTGATACACAGGTGGGAGGTGGTGTGATGGTGGGAGGTGTGTACGACACTACAGGTGGGAGGTGGGTTGAGACTGGTGGGAGGTGGTGTTGATAGACATGGGTGGAGTGGGTGATGGGGGGTGGTGTTGTACGACTCAGGTGGGAGGTGGTGTTGATAGCACAGGTGGAGGTGTTTGTACGACACTCAGGTGGGAGGGGTGTTGTACGAACTACAGGTGGGGGGGTGTGAACGACATAGGTGGGAGGTGTGTTGATAGAAAAGGTGGGAGGTGGTGTAACACAAGGTGGGGTGGTGTTGATACGACACTAGGGAGGTGGTGTTGATACGACACTACAGGTGGAGGTGGTGTTGTACGACACTCAGGTGGGAGGTGGTGTTGATACGACACTACAGGTGGGAGGTGGTGTTGATACGACACTACAGGTGGGAGGTGGTGTTGATACGACACTACAGGTGGGAGGTGGTGTTGATACGACACTACAGGTGGGAGGTGGTGTTGATACGACACTGCAGGTGGGAGGTGGTGTTGATACGACACTACAGGTGGGAGGTGGTGTTGATACGACACTACAGGTGGGAGGTGGTGTTGATACGACAGTGGAGGTGGAAGATGGTGTTGATATGACACTGGAGGTGGGAGGTGTCACCTCCACGGCTGTTATTGCCAGACTCCTGGGGAAGGTCTTACCTCCACTGCTGGTGACACGAGACTATAGGAATTGGTTGGTTTATTGGTTGGATTCATATCCTATCAACCACAAAGAGTCAGTAAGGCTGCGTGTAACCCCTTCACCACCACTCAAGAATACTTTAATCCCTAAAATAAGGATTAAAGTACACAATATATACACTAATGTACGAGTGTACAGTGATGTAACTGCCAGACTAACAACAACTATAGTTATCATTATAACTTTCCTGCAGTTATTTTAATTTTTTTTAATTACTGATTTAAACTAAATTTCCTTGTCATTATATATTGGTATTATAACATACAATTAATTAATATAGCTTCCCTGCTCATTCTTCTAAACCTTTTCTTAATTACTGAATTTACAATAAATTTCCTTTTTTATATTTTCTTGTCATTACATATTACAGTATCAATGTTTTAAGTATTCGTGGTTGTTAAAGATGGGGTCATGTTGAGGCGATGATCAACACGTCATGTTTACCTTCCCACCTCCAGCCTCAGTTTCCACTATTTCACTTATTCTACTAATTGTTGTTAATAGAATAACCGTATGACACTTGTGCAACAGTTAGGCAACTTTATTCCGAAACGTTTCGCCTACACAGTAGGCTTCTTCAGTCGAGTACAGAGGCAGCAGAAGCAGTAGACATGTAAAGACGATGTAATGAGTCCATATAAAGCAACAGTATGGAGACTTACGTCAGCTGGTCGGTATTGTTTACCATTATAATGCTCACAATCATATTTTTTCTTTATTTAGAGTTACCTTGCTTGTCTTCCGTAGCTGTGTCTTACTGTGTTACCTGGACACACAGGCTGGTTAATATGGCCGTATGATTGCTGTCGCTTCTTGATTGCTATACTGTTGGTTGGTTAATGGGGTTTAAAGCCTGTCGACTACACTACGGTTAAGGCTGTGCCATAACCTTTTCTCCACCAGACAGGAATACTTTAATCCCTAAAATAGGGATTAAAGTAAACTCTCAGGGTATATATGATGAGAGAATTACACCTCTCGGTGTATATAACCTGTGTATATCCACTGATGTTTAATATAAACATTGATATACACTACATACAAGTGTATAACTGCATACGAGTGTATAACATTTCTATACACTGCATACGAGTGTATAACATTTCTATACATTGCATACGAGTGTATAACATAAGAACACAAGCTAAAACAGAAACACAAACAAAAGTAGCTAAGAAAGGACAAAACACACAACAGGAAGAATGTCACACCAAGTTGATAAATCTTATATCACTTATTTACAAAAACTTTGTGTTGTCAAGGGGTAAGTAGGAGCATTATCACCTTCCATAGTGTTGCTGTAAGGTCATGTAGACTGTAGTGAACATATTGTCAAAGTGTATAAGAAGAGTAGACCAGAAGAGTGAATTACATGGCATACGGTCAGTAAATTATTGTTTATTATTATTATTATTATTATTATTGAGGATCTCTGAACCTTTGGGGTGTAATCTCATTAATGCCTTTAACAACCTCAATAAAAAATTCTTCAAAACTCTATACACGACATAGGTCAGTTCTATTTTAGAGTATGGTACATCAGCATGGAACCCACATCTAGTGCGTCAAAACATGAAAAAGTTCAGAGGTTTACAACGAGACTAGTCTCATAAACGAACCGATAACCTTTGGATAGAGACTGGAAGAATTGAACCTTAGGGACTTAGAGGTACCAGGGGAAACATCACGTTTAATAAAGTTCTCAGAGGATGTTAGGACGTTTTTTTTTCAGTGCCAGGGTAGTAGGAAAGTGGAATTAGATGTGAAAGTGGTGGAGACAAACTGTTTCTACCTGATGGGCTTCAGTCTGCCACAAACAAGGGTAGACAGTCAAGATTTTATCCCCGAGTAGTGAAATCCAGGAAGTAGAGCTCAACAATACAAGTGAATGTTAATGGCTCGGAGGGAGACGGGAGCTCTAGTGGGGAAACAGGTGTAGACAAGGACATGCAAAAACCAATGTTGCAAACTAGCAATACCACGGGAGATAGTAAACAAGGGGATGCCCCAAGAAATAGTGAAGAGAAATTACCAGAAATAACTGATGAAGGCTCCATTGTTAGTACTAGTGCTGAAGATAGTAAACACACAGGAAAACACGCACCATTAAGGAATACAGTCACAAAAAATCAAGGCAAAGAGAAACCAGGCCTAAGCAAATTCTATGCACTTGGTATCTGCAGGCATGGAATATCTGCAAAAACAGATGGGATGTGCAACTTTGACCACCCCAGAAAATGCCGTGCCCTTATGACAACAGGAAAATGCAACCTCCCTTCCTGTAAGCTTTTCCACCCTGAAATGTGTCACTCTTCAGATCATGAAAGACAGTGCTATAACTTATATTGCCAGGCACACCACCTAAAGGGGACAAGATACAAAACATCCAAACCATGGTAAAACCTGGGTAGCCATAGTCACTCCAGAGAGAGAGGTTTTTTTTAGCGCCAGGAAGGAAAAAAACCTGGCAGGAAATGACAGAAATCGTACACCAACTCCGATCATTTCTGGAGTGGAATCACAGTCGATGGCCTCCATTCCAAAACAACAGATATTAGTGCCAGGAAAAAAAGACCCCCCGTCTCCATACCACCAATCCAACGACATTCAGCTTTGGAAATATACAGGGTCTAAAGCCAGCAACGAACAACAAGATACCTTACATCCGTGGACTGCTTACAAAGTCAAAAGCAATGTTCGCGGTTTTCACAGAGACCCACATAAAGGATCTCTTGGACAATGAAATATGGATCCCTGGTTACAACTTATACAAATACGACAGAGTGAACAGGCAAAAGGAGGGGGATGGGGGAAGTTAGCCTGTATATCACAGAACTACTAAATGCATCAAATGGTGTAGTTAAAGTTTTAGCAGTAAAGTTCGAGAACCAAAACCTGGTCATTGTGGTTGTATACAAACCTCCGATTGCAACGTCCCAACAATTCCAGGAACAGCTTTTGAAAATTAACCACTGTCTGGATAATCTTCCAGCTCCTGCTCCCAACCTAAGGCACCAAAAATTGAGGAACATAGCAAATAATGTGGTAGCAGAGATAACACCAGGAGGCAGCTCAGATGAAAACTCGCACACACACGAGCTTTTAAATCTCTGCACCAAATTCATCTTAAACCAGCAAATAATAGAGCCTACAAGATTGGAGAATACACTGGACCTCATCTTCACTAACAATGATGATGTGATACGAAATGTCACCATATCAAAAACAATATACTCAGATCACAACATAATAGAGGTTCAGACATGTATGCCCGGGGCCCCAGACCGACAAAATGTGATCAGTCACGAGGGAGCCTTCACAAAATTCAACTTCAATAACAAAAACATAAGGTGGGACCAAGTAAATCAAGTCCTAAATGATATAAACTGGGAAGATAGCCTAAGCAACATGGATCTCAACCTATGTTTAGAACAAATTAACTCTTTGGCACTCGAGGTATTCTCAAGGCAAATTCCTTTAAGGAAAAGGAGAAGATGTAAGCTAGAAAGAGAAAGGTGCTCCCTATACAGGCGAAGGCAAAGAATAACAGAGCGGCTAAAAGAGGCCAATATATCTGCAATACGTAGGGAGGCACTGGTCAGAGAAATAGCAAACATCGAACTAAACCTAAAGAAATCTTACAGGAGACAAGAAACGCAGGAAGAACTAAAAGCCATAACTGAAATTGAAAGAAACCCAAAGTATTTTTTTTCTTATGCCAAATCAAAGTCCAGAACAACATCCAGTATTGGGCCCCTACTTAAACGAGATGGGTCCTACACAGATGACAGCAAGGAAATGAGTGAGCTACTCAAGTCCCAATATGACTAGGTCTTTAGCGAGCCGCTAACCAAACTGAGAGTCGAAGACCTAAATAAGTTTTTCATGAGAGACACAAAATTTGGTAGACACACACCTGTCTAATATTATCCTGATGCCAAATGACTTCGAAAAGGCGATAAATGACATGCCCATGCACTCTTCCCTAGGCCCAGACTCTTGGAACTCCGTGCTCATCAATAACTGCAAGAAGCCCCTATCACGTGCTTTTAACATCCTATGGAGAGGGAGCATGGACACTGGGGTCGTCCCACAGTTACTAAAAACAACAGACATAGCCCCACTCCACAAAGGGGGCAGTAAAGCAATAGCAAAGAACTACAGACCGATGGCACTAACATCCCTTATAATAAAAATCTTTGAAAGGGTTCTAAGAAGCAAGATTGCCACCCATCTAGATACCCATCATTTATACAACCCAGGGCAGCATGGGTTTAGAGCAGGTCGCTCCTGTCTGTCCCAACTACTGACAAGGTTCTGGATGCTCTAGAAGACAAACAGAATGCAGATGTAATATACACAGACTTTGCAAAAATCTTTGACAAGTGGTGAAATAGCACACAAAATGCGTGATAAAGGAATAACAGGAAAAGTTGGTAGATGGATCTAAAATTTCCTAATAGAACACAAATAGTAGTAGTCAACAGAGTAAAATCTGAGGCGGCTACGGTGAAAAGCTCCCATCTTGTTCCTTATCCTCATATCTGACATTGACAGGGATATAAGCCACAGCGCGGTGTCTTCCTTTGCAGATGACACCCGAATATGTATGACAGTGTCCACCATTGAAGACATCGCAAGACTCCAGGCGGACATCTACCAAATATTTAAATGGGCTGCAGAAAACAATATGAAGTTCAATGATGAGAAATTTCAATTACTCCGATATGGAAAACGTGAGGAAATTAAAACTACATCGGAGTATAAAACAAGTTCCAACCACACAATAGAGAGAAAAACTAATGTAAAAGACCTGGGAGTGATCATTTCAGAAGATCTCACCTTCAAAGATCATAACATTGTATCAATCGCATCTGCTAGAAAAATGACAGGACGAATAATGAGAACCTTCAAAACCAGGGATGCCAAGCCCATGATGACACGCTTCAGGTCGCTTGTTCTATCTAGACTGGAATATTGCTGCACACTAACTGCACCTTTCAAGGCACGTGAAATTGCTGACCTAGAAAATGTACAGAGAACCTTCACGGCACACACAACTGCAATAAAACACTTCAATTACTGGGAACGTTTGAAGTTCCTCAACCTGTACTCCCTAGAACGCAGGCGGGAGAGATACATGATTATATACACTTGGAAAATCCTAGAGGGATTAGTACCAAACTTGCACGCGAAAATCACTCCCTATGAAAGCAAAAGACTCAGCAGACAATACAACATCCTCCCAATGAAAAAAAAACGGGTGCCACTAGCACGATAAGAGACAACACAATAAGTGTCAGGGGCCCAAGACTGTTCAACTGCCTCCTAGCATACATAAGGGGGATTACCAATTGACCCCTGGCTGTCTTCAAGCAGGCACTGGACATGCACCTTAAGTCAGTACCTGACCAGCCGGACTGTGGTTCGTACGTCGGGTTGCGTGCGGCCAACAATAATAGCCTGGTTGATCAGGCCCTGATCCACCATGAGGCCTGGTCACAGACCGGGCGGCGGGGGCGTTGACCCCCGGAACCCTCTACAGGTATACATCTAGGTGAGGTCAACAATACAACCACATATAGGTGAGGTCAACAATACAACCACACCTAGGGGAGGTCAACAATTCAATCACACCTAGGGGAGGTCGGTAATACAACTGCACCTAAGAGAAGTCAACAATTCAGCCACAACAGCTCAACCACACCTATGAGAGGTCAACAATAAAACCACACCTAGGGGAGCTTAACAGTACAGCCACACGTAGGGAAAGGTCAACAATACAACACCTAGGGGAGGTCAAAAATACAACACCTACCTTACCTTTGACGAGTTTCGAGAGTATCTACTCTCTGAGCCCGGCCATGGGCCAGGCTCGTCTGTGCTTGCCTGGTCAACCAGGCTGTTGCTGCTGGAGGCCCGCTGCCCCACATATCCATCACAGCCTGGTTGATCTGGCACCTGGTGAAGATATTTGTCCAGTTTCCTCTTGAAGGCTTCTACACTGGTTCCAGCCGTGTTTCGGATATCTTCTGGTAAGATGTTGAATAGTCTGGGACCCCGGATGTTAATACAGTGCTCCCGTATTGTCCCCACCGCACCCCTGCTCCTCACTGGGTTTATTTTACACTTTCTCCCATATATCTCACTCTAGTATGTTGTTATGGCAGTGTGCAGATTTGGGACCAGGCCCTCAAGTACTTTCCATGTATATATTATCAGGTATCTCTCTCTCCTCCGCTCCAATGAGTACATGTTCAAGACTTGAAGGCGTTCCCAATAATTTAGATGTTTCAATGGCTCAATGTGAGCCGTAAACGATCTCTGGATTTGTTCCAGCTCTGCTATTTCTCCTGCCCTGAACGGGGCCGTCAGCACTGAGCAGTATTCTAAGTGGGGAGCACTAGCGATTTGAATAGTGTCACCATCGGCATTATTTCCCTTGTTTTGAAAGTTCTCAATACCCACCCCGTCATCTTCCTGGCTGTTGTGATCTTTGTCTTGTTATGGTCTTTAAACGACAGATCAGCAGACATAATTATTCCCAAGTCCTTTACGTGTTCATTTCGTTCTATGTGGTGACCCTCTTGCGTTTTGTATATAGTGTTCCTTTTGAGTTCTTCATTTTTCCATACCTAAGCAGCTGAAACTTATCACCATTGAACGTCATGTTGTTCTCCACTGCCCACTGGAAGACCCTGCTTATGTCCTCCTGTAATTTTTCAGTGTCCTCTACCGTAGTGACTTTCATGCTTATTTTAGTGTCATCTGCAAATGATGATACAACAGTGTGCTGGGTGTTTTTATCTATGTCTGCTATGAGGATGAGAAACAGCATGAGGCTAGGGGAGGTCAAAAATACAACCACACGCTAAAACTTTCCAAATTTACATGACTTCCTGACGATGGATCACTGCGGGTTTGGCACTGTCTGGCAATTTTACACACACACACACACACACACACACACACACACCAACGCGGTATATTAATTTGTAACCTAAAAATAGATTCACCACTAAAAGACTACTGTTCCAGCACCTGTGCCAGCTCTGAAATGCACAAACTTGTGTCAGTCAAAATATAAGTTCATGCAGCGTCCGGGTGTAAACACATGTGCAACAATTGGGTATCTTTAGTGATGAACGTTTCGCCAACACAGTAGACTTCTTCAAATACAAAAGGAGCAGTAGAAATTAAGTAAAGGTGATGTAATCAGTCCGTCAAACGTTGTTGTATATAATATACGTAGAGTATAGGTGGAAAGATAAACACATAAGCAGTATAATGTGATCCTTTATTGTCAACGTTTCACCCACACAGTGGGCTTTATCAAGTCACAAACAGATGCTAAAGTGACATGATAAAGCCCACTGTGTGGGTAAAACGTTGTCAATAAAGGGTCACATTATACTGTTTATGTGTTTATATTTCCATTGTGTTGGTATTTTATACCATTTATTTCCAGAGTATAGGTGAAGCAACTGGAGTTGAGATTAATTAAGTCATATAGAGACCTTGTATATACACATGTGGTACGTCAAGGTATCTCAATAGCGAAAAATAATTGGCGAGAAATTTAAAGCAAAAGTACAAAATTCTCGTAAGAGATATACGAATGACCAACCTGAAGTATTAAAGCAAATTCCTGGGTGACTTTGGAAAAAAGTTAGACAATTAGATAGGTGGGAACTGTTAGTTTGGAGGACCTGCCTAGTATGGGACAGTGGGCCGGCTGCAATATTCCTCGATTCTTATTTAAAAATACATACTTGGATGTAGATAAATGGTTCAGATAACCGACAAGTTGATAAATTAGACACTTGTGCAACACTTGGGTATCTTTATTGTGGAAATGTTTCGCCAACCAGTCCATCAAGATTGATGGACTGATCACATCGACTCCAGGCTGAGAGACTGATTACCTCAAACTCCTTCTGATCTTCAACTATTCTTTTCTGTATCGGACTGAGGAAGCCACTGGTTGGCGAAACGTTTCCAGTGTTACTCAAGTGTCTAATTCATCAACCTAACTTGATACACCCCTGTAAACTCTTCCAGGGCTCTATCTACCCAATCCGTGTGTGTATAGAGAGGCTGAAGTGCCACCATCCTCAGAATGGATACCAAGTTCACAACAACTCTGCCAGTAAGGTTGAAAATGGTATGAAATACCGACAAGTTGAAAATTAAGACATGTGCAGGTTTTTAAAAACATTATCAATAACTGCTAGCTTGTACCCTATACACTGTGTTAGTTTGTATCTTACACTATGTTAGTTTGTATCTTACACTGTGTTAGTTTGTATCCTATGTACTATTCACTATCGCAGTATACTCCCATGATTCACTATCGCCGCCACACCAATAAAACTGAAAAACTGAAACGAGAATTCCTTCATATTGTGATACTGAGAGTGTAAGTATGGGAGACCGAACCGAGTTGTCTTGAAATCTACTACTATACCACCTTAGCATCAGTTCGAAAGGCCTAGTTGCTCAGATCACCTTTATATGAAGCACCCTGCACCCTCCACCACATGGTGAAAGGTACAGGACACTCTGTGCCATTGCAAGTCTACAATTAATTGAACAGTAGTTCAAATAGTTGTTGATTTTCAGTTACAAAGGATGGTTGCACACTCCTTCCTACTGTCTCACACACCTGCCGTCTCCTGCCATGGTAGGGGTATCCATAAAAAAGGAAACACGTTCACCGTCATTCGTTCAGTCGCCGTCTTGCCAGAAGCTTGTTGACATCACCTGCTCCTTCGATACCTTGGTATGATTTCGAGAGTTTTACTAATCCTGCAGCCCGGCCTCGGGCCAGGCTTGCTTGGTCAACCAGGCTGTTGCTGCTGGCAGATCACATTTCAGATGACCTGAACCTATACAAATTTATGTTAACTACAAATAAGCAAACTAGAATAACACGCCGCGTACGTTTGGCAGCGAGGTGACCGAGGAAGAAGACGAAATAGTTGATGTTGATGACTCTTGGTGCAAGAATGATTGACGTTGATGACTCTTGGTGCAAGAATGATTGACGTTGATGGCTCTTGGTGCAAGAATGATTGACGTTGATGGCTCTTGGTGCAAGAATGATTGATGGTGATGATTTTCGGTGCGGGAATGATTGATGTTGATGAATCTTGGTGCAAGAATGATTGACAGTGATAACTCTTGGTGTGAGAATGAGTGATGTTGATGAATCTTGGTGCAAGAATGATTGATGTTGATGACTCTTGGTGCAAGAATGATTGACAGTGATAACTCTTGGTGTGAGAATGATTGATGTTGATTAATCTGACCCACCTCACCCAGCCTCAGCTCCACCTCACCCAGCCTCAGCTCCACCTCACCCAGCCTCAGCACCACCTCACCCAGCCTCAGGTCCACCTCACCCAGCCTCAGCTCCACCTCACCCAGCCTCAGCTCCACCTCACCCAGCCTCAGCACCACCTCACCCAGCCTCAGCACCACCTCACCCAGCCTCAGCTCCACCTCACCCAGCCTCAGCTCCACCTCACCCAGCCTCAGCTCCACCTCACCCAGCCTCAGCTCCACCTCACCCAGCCTCAGCTGCACCTCACACAACCTTAGCACCACCTCACCCAGCCTCAGCTCCACCTCACCCAGCTTCAGCACCACCTCACCCAGCCTCAGCTGCACCTCACACAACCTTAGCACCATCTCACCCAGCCTCAGCACCACCTCACCCAGTCTCAGCTCCACCTCACCCAGCCTCAGCTCCACCTCACCCAGCCTCAGCTCCACCTCACCCAGCCTCAGCTCCACCTCACCCAGCCTCAGCTCCACCTCACCCAGCCTCAGCTCCACCTCACCCAGCCTCAGCTCCACCTCACCCAGCCTCAGCTCCACCTCACCCAGCCTCAGCTCCACCTCACCCAGCCTCAGCTCCACCTCACCCAGCCTCAGCTCCACCTTACCCAGCCTCAGCTCCACCTCACCCAGCCTCAGCTCCACCTCACACAACCTTAGCTCCACCTCACCCAACCTTAGCACCATCTCACCCAGCCTCAGCACCACCTCACCCAGCCTCAGCACCACCTCACCCAGCCTCGGCACCACCTCACCCAGCCTCGGCACCACCTCACCCAGCCTCGGCACCACCTCACCCAGCCTCAGCTGCACCTCACACACCATGGAAGGCTTGGTAGTTGCTAACAAGGCAGTCATTCTGTTGTGAGGTTAACGAGCAGTGTCACTGCCTCATTTACTTCCAGCGTGTGGAATGTTAGTAACAGCTGAGGCCGGGGGTTGAGGGGTCCAGGTGTGGGGTTAAGGGGAGAGAGGTGGGGTTAAGAGGAGCAGGGGAGATTGATGGGGTTAAGGGGAGCCGGGGTGGGGTTGATGGAAACGGGATAGGGTTAAGGAGAGAGGGGTGGGGATAAGGGAGCAGGGGTGGGGTTAAGGGAGCAGGGGGGGGTTAACGGAGAGCGGTAGATTTAATGGGCTTAAATAGCAACGCTCTTCTTGCCAAATAAGGCAAGCGAAAATTTGTGTATGCAATAATTTCGCAAAAATCATTCTGAACCTTACGAAAAATATATATTTCACTGTGTTTGTTTATTATTAAATTATTGTAAACTTATCTAAAATATATTTAGTTATGCTTGTTATATAGGTTGGTTTTAAACTTTCTTTGGTACAAATTATTAACTTTTTACATTAACGTAAATTAAAAATATATCTTTAAACGTATAAGAGAAAATGTTATAAAAGGACTTAATTTTAAATGAGTTCTTGCTAAGTGACCAATTTGACCATATTTTACGACATTATATATATTAGCAAGAACTCATTTAAAATTAAGTCATTTTTAAAAATTTCTCTTATACATTTAAAGATATATTTTATGTTGATATATAAATTACTGATTTTGTACCAAAAGAACCTTAGGAAACTCAATTAACCTTATTATAACAAGCGCAATTTAATTTAGCCTAATCCAACTAAATATATTCTAGATAAGTTTACAATAATTTAATAATAAACAAACAGTTAAATATATTTTTTTCGTTAGTTTCAGATTGATTTTTGCGAAATTATTGCATACACAAATTTTTGCTTGCCCTATTCGGCAAGAAGTGCGTTGCTGTTTAAGCTAAAATAGCAAGTTTTACTTATTCAGCACGACATATATATTTATTTATACTGTATATCTGTGTTAGCTACCAAATACACTTGTCGATAAACGTACGTATGTGTTGATGTGTGTACGTGTGTCGGGGGAGGGAATAAAGGGGTGCCTTCATTCAAATCTTGTCACCCCCATCACGTCTTTCCATTTTTTGATGGATCTTCCATATGAAAACTTGGCAGATACCATCATGACTTCTCAAAGGCGACCATATTGGACCTGGTGGGAAATCAAGGTCACTCGAGGTCATGACATATTCAGTGGATTAAACAGAGTGGATATTGACAGTGTGTGGAGACCCGAGGAATATTTTTTTTCAATGTAAAGGTTGTGAGTGGAACACATTCATCGACCCTGTTTAGTCAAACACTGTGTACAGCTTCGAAAGAAGGTATGATCGGGCCCTGGAGGTCAGGAATTGAAAAAGGCGGTCGATGTCATTTAAGATGCGGGGCCAAACCAGCATGGATTTAGAGCGGGAACATCATGCTTAAACCACTGCGACAAGATTACGGAGGCGTTGGAAGAAAACCAAGACACAGATGTGGTCTACACGGATGTCTCAAAAATAGCACTTGACAAATGCGACCACGGAGTAATTGGCACAAACTGAGGGCAGTAGTATAACAGGGACTGTAAGCAAGTGGATATTCAACTTTCTATCAAACAGAACACGAAGAGTAGTAGTAAACAAAGCAAAATCCAACATTAGTAAAGGGAAATGTTCAGTACAACAAGGCGCAGTTC
Source organism: Cherax destructor (assembly GCA_009830355.1). Classification (NCBI taxonomy): domain Eukaryota; kingdom Metazoa; phylum Arthropoda; class Malacostraca; order Decapoda; family Parastacidae; genus Cherax; species Cherax destructor. Next base: position 348,106 of record WNWK01000506.1, on the reverse strand, counting down.
TGATGTCTTTGTTGTTTCTTATCCTCACAGTGGATATATAGAAGAAAAACACTCGCCACAGTTTAGTATCATTATTATCAGATGATCCTAAAATAAGACCGAAAATCACCTCGGTAGATAACATGGAAAAATTGAAAGAAGATATAAGCAGTGTTCCAGTGGACAGTGGAGACTAACATGACAGTAGTGACACCTTCTAACTGCTTAGATATGGAAAGAATGATGAACTCAAAAGGGACACTGTATACAAAACTCAAGTGAATCATATATGATTCAAGGAACATGTGAAGGACTTGGGTGTAATGTTGGCTGATCTTTTCTTCAAAGAACACGATACGGCAAATGTGACGACAGGAAAATGATGACTTAGACACATGTGCAACACTTGGGTATCTTTACTGATAAATATACCCAATAAAGATATCCAAGTGTTGCACATGTGTGTAATTCATCAACTTGTCGGTTCTCTGAACCATTTATCTAGAACCAGGAAAATGTCTAAGTGATAATGAGAACTTGCAAACCAAGGGAAATTGTACCAGTGGAGACATTATTCAAATCACTTATGCTATCAGTGCTAACGCATCCGTATAGGGCAGGAGAGATATCAAAGCAAAAACATACAAAGAACATTTACGGCCCACATAGAACCAATAATGCATTTAAATGATTAGGAATTCCTCAAAGACTTAAGCACGAACTGCTGGAGCGAAGGAGAGATACAAGATAATATATACATGGAAAGTGCTTGAAGGTCGGGTTCCAAATTTGCACACTGCCTAAAAACAAACGGGAGTGAGAGATATGGGAGGAGGTGTAAAATAAACCCAGTGAAAAGCAGGGATGTCGTTGGCACAATAAGAAAACACTGCATCAACATCCGTGGTCCCTGACTATTCAGGTGTTCACTCTACCACTGGTAGAAGACACTACCAGTGTTTGCTATACCACTGATGGTAGATACTACCAGTGTTCACTATACCACTGGTGGTAGACACTACCAGTGTTCACTATACCACTGGTGGAGACACTACCAGTGTTCACTGTATCACTGGTGGTAGACACTACCAGTGTTCACTATGCCACTGGTGGCAGACACTAACAGTGTTCACTGTATCACTGGTGGTAGACACTACCTGTGTTCACTATACCACTGGTGGTAGACACTAACAGTGTTCACTGTATCACTGGTGGTAGACACTACCAGTGTTCACTATACCACTGGTGGTAGACACTACCAGTGTTCACTATACCACTGGTGGTAGACACTACCAGTGTTCACTATACCACTGGTGGTAGACACTACCAGTGTTCACTATACCACTGGTGGTAGACACTACCAGTGTTCACTATGCCACTGGTGGCAGACACTAACAGTGTTCACTGTATCACTGGTGGTAGACACTACCAGTGTTTACTATACCACTGGTGGCAGACACTACCAGTGTTCACTATACCACTGGTGGTAGACACTAACAGTGTTCACTGTATCACTGGTGGTAGACACTACCAGTGTTCACTATACCACTGGTGGCAGACACTACCAGTGTTCACTATACCACTGGTGGCAGACACTACCAGTGTTCACTATACCACTGGTGGTAGACACTAACAGTGTTCACTGTATCACTGGTGGTAGACACTACCAGTGTTCACTATACCACTGGTGGTAGACACTACCAGTGTTCACTATACCACTGGTGGTAGACACTACCAGTGTTCACTATACCACTGGTGGTAGACACTACCAGTGTTCACTATACCACTGGTGGCAGACACTACCTGTGTTCACTATACCACTGGTGGTAGACACTAACAGTGTTCACTGTATCACTGGTGGTAGACACTACCAGTGTTCACTATACCACTGGTGGCAGACACTACCAGTGTTCACTATACCACTGGTGGTAGACACTACCAGTGTTTACTATACCACTGGTGGTAGACACTACCAGTGTTCACTATACCACTGGTGGTAGACACTACCAGTGTTTACTATACCACTGGTGGTAGACACTACCAGTGTTCACTATACCACTGGTGGTAGACACTACCAGTGTTCACTATGCCACTGGTGGCAGACACTAACAGTGTTCACTGTATCACTGGTGGTAGACACTACCAGTGTTTACTATACCACTGGTGGTAGACACTACCAGTGTTCACTATACCACTGGTGGTAGACACTACCAGTGTTCACTATACCACTGGTGGCAGACACTACCAGTGTTCACTATACCACTGGTGGTAGACACTACCAGTGTTCACTATACCACTGGTGGCAGACACTACCAGTGTTCACTATGCCACTGGTGGCAGACACTAACAGTGTTCACTGTATCACTGGTGGTAGACACTACCAGTGTTTACTATACCACTGGTGGTAGACACTACCAGTGTTCACTATACCACTGGTGGTAGACACTACCAGTGTTTACTATACCACTGGTGGTAGACACTACCAGTGTTCACTATACCACTGGTGGCAGACACTACCAGTGTTCACTATACCACTGGTGGTAGACACTACCAGTGTTCACTATACCACTGGTGGCAGACACTACCAGTGTTCACTATACCACTGGTGGCAGACACTACCAGTGTTCACTATACCACTGGTGGCAGACACTACCAGTGTTCACTATACCACTGGTGGCAGACACTACCAGTGTTCACTATACCACTGGTGGCAGACACTACCAGTGTTCACTATATCACTGGTGGTAGACACTACCAGTGTTTACTATACCACTGGTGGTAGACACTACCAGTGTTTACTATACCACTGGTGGTAGACACTACCAGTGTTCACTATACCACTGGTGGTAGACACTACCAGTGTTCACTATACCACTGGTGGTAGACACTACCAGTGTTCACTATACCACTGGTGGTAGACACTACCAGTGTTCACTATACCACTGGTGGCAGACACTACCAGTGTTTACTGTATCACTGGTGGTAGACACTACCAGTGTTTACTATACCACTGGTGGTAGACACTAACAGTGTTCACTATACCACTGGTGGTAGACACTACCAGTGTTTACTATACCACTGGTGGCAGACACTACCAGTGTTCACTATACCACTGGTGGCAGACACTACCAGTGTTCACTATACCACTGGTGGCAGACACTACCAGTGTTCACTATATCACTGGTGGTAGACACTACCAGTGTTTACTATACCACTGGTGGTAGACACTACCAGTGTTTACTATACCACTGGTGGTAGACACTACCAGTGTTTACTATACCACTGGTGGTAGACACTAACAGTGTTCACTATACCACTGGTGGTAGACACTACCAGTGTTCACTATACCACTGGTGGTAGACACTACCAGTGTTCACTATACCACTGGTGGTAGACACTAACAGTGTTCACTATACCACTGGTGGCAGACACTACCAGTGTTCACTATACCACTGGTGGTAGACACTACCAGTGTTCACTATACCACTGGTGGCAGACACTACCAGTGTTCACTATACCACTGGTGGTAGACACTACCAGTGTTCACTATACCACTGGTGGCAGACACTACCAGTGTTCACTATACCACTGGTGGTAGACACTACCAGTGTTCACTATACCACTGGTGGCAGACACTACCAGTGTTCACTATACCACTGGTGGCAGACACTACCAGTGTTCACTATACCACTGGTGGTAGACACTACCAGTGTTCACTATACCACTGGTGGCAGACACTACCAGTGTTCACTATACCACTGGTGGTAGACACTACCAGTGTTCACTATACCACTGGTGGCAGACACTACCAGTGTTCACTATACCACTGGTGGTAGACACTACCAGTGTTCACTATACCACTGGTGGCAGACACTACCAGTGTTCACTATACCACTGGTGGTAGACACTACCAGTGTTCACTATACCACTGGTGGCATCAAATATCTCTTGAATTTTGTTGACAATCGACATGTTTCATATTTCTAATTAAGTCTTGTTTATTTTTTTTTTTACTTTCGTTGCCAGATTCCTCTTTCTTTGTCTTTCCTTTGACGAATTTGTTTGTTTTAGTCGTTTTCCGTGACGTGAGGAAAGACACGTCGTAATGGAAGCTTTTGTTCACGTATTTATTTAGGTCTCTTAGAGACCAATTATATTGCGTATTTTGCGCTTTTATTTTGAAGGCAAGTGCGCGTGTTATTATTCCCGTGTGTCTGAAGGAAGGCTGATTCGTTGGCCTGCCAACTTAAGAACACCAGAATTGAGGAACACCGCAGCAGGTTTACTGGCCCATACAAGGCAGGTCATTATCAAAACCATCCATTCATCTGTCCAACCCTTTCCCAAAAACTACACAAGAATTTGCTTCAGTATCTGAGGTACGAATCAAATTTAGCCTCTCACTCATGTATTTGACCAATCTCTTTTTAAAGCTACTCTATTACCCTACTTTGCAGATTGTTCCACGCATCGACAACTCTGTTTGAAAACCAGTACTTACCTACGTCCTTTCTAAATCATTGTTCATGGTGTTACTAGACCATTGTTCATGTCGTTATTGAACCACTGTTCATGGTATTATTGAACCATTGTTTATGGTGTTATTGGACTATTGTTCATGGTATTATTGGACCATTGTTCATGGTGCTTTTCAACCACTGTTCATGGCGCTTTTGTATCACTGTTCATGGTGTTAGTGGACCATTGTTCATTGTGTTACTGGTCCAGTGTTCATGGTGTTAGTAAACCACTGTTCTTAGTTATTGGAGCATTGTTCATGGCGTTACCGTGCCATTGTTCATAGTGCTATTGGACTATTGTTCATGGTGTTATTGGGCCACTGTTCATGGTATTATTGGACCATTGTTTATGGTGCTATTGGACCATTGTTCATGGTGCTATTGGACCATTCATGGTGCTATTGGACTATTGTTCATGGTATAATTGGACCACTGTTCATAGTTACTGGACCATTGTTTATGGTGTTATCGGACCATTGTTCATAGTGTTATTGGATCATTGTGTTATCGTGCCATTGTTCATGGTGTTATTGTACCACTGTTCATGGTGTTAGCGGACCATTATTCATAGTGTTACTAGACCAGTTTTCATGGTGTTAGTATACCTTTGTTCATAGTTATGGACCATTGTTCATGGCGTTATCGTGCCATTGTTCGTGGTGTTATTAGACCATTGTTCATATTATACTGTTAATATTGGAACATTGTTCATGGCGTTATTGAACCACTGTTCACGGTGTTATTAGACCATTGTTCATGGTGTTATTGGACCATTGTTCATGGTGTTATTGGACCACTGTTCATGGTGTTAGTGGACCATTGTTCATGGTGCTAATGTACCAGTGTTCTTTGTGTTATCGTACCATAGTTCATGGTTTTATTGTATCACTGTTCAGTGTGTTATTGTTCCATTGTTCAGTGTGCACAAAGCCTTCAATTTGATCAATCCACTTTTACCTGCTCCAGGATAGCATTCACTTAGCACACTTCAGTAAGTGCCCTCTATTGTTTGCTCAGAGAATTTGCCCAGAAATTTTTGCATCGACCACAGAGCCTGGGTGCTAAAGGTCGCCCTTTGTGTTTTTATCTGTTTTTTTTGTTTTGACATGAAAGGAAATTTTTAGAAATTTGCTTTCGATCCTTCCTCTGTCTCTCCCTCCCTCCACTTGCCTCATTTCCCTGTCTCTTCCACTCTCTCCTTTACTCCCTTCCACTTTCCTTATTCCCCTGTCCACTTATCCCACACCTCGGAAATGTGATAAATGGTTTTGAAAACCGACGTGTTGAAGATTGAGACACTTATGCAATTCTTCAACACTTGTCCAACCTTTGGACGAAGACCTACTTCGACTAGTGGATGGTACCACTATGACCCCGCCTCCTGCTGCTTCACCTCACCTGACTTCAGTATATAAGCCACTTCTAGGGCCATGTGCTGTACTTTCTACAAGAGTGATGGACTGACCACATCGACTCCAGGCCGAGGGACTGACTACCTCAAACTCTTCCTCTGCTTACACCTTTCTGCTTTGTATTGGACTGATGAAGCCACTGTGTGGCGAAACGTTTCCTAATAAAGATTCCCATATGTTGCATAAGTGTCTCAATCTTCTTCACCTCGGAAATAATATATCAACATACGGGGCCCCGGATTATTCAACATCTTACTAGAAGATATCAGAAACACTGCTGGAACAAGTGTAGAAGTCTTCAAGAGGAAACTGGACAAGTATCTTCACCAGGTGCCAGATCAGTCAGGCTGTGATGGATATATGGGATCAGCGGACCACCAGCACCAACAGTCTGGTTGACCACGCAAACACCAGACGAGCCTGGTCCATGGCCGGGCTCCGGGAACTCATCAAAGCTATATCACGACCCTCTCTGGAGTCTACCTTACCGAAGAGTGTTCCGAGGGTCAGCCTTCCTGTGGCCTGGTCGAAGACCAGTGTCCAGCATTAACAACCTGGTTGATCAGGGCTTGGTTTTGGATCTAGCCGCGGGGGCGTTGACCCACGGAGAGATAATACAATAAGTGTGGAGAGACCAAGACTTTTCCACACCCTTCATCAACAGACTGCTTGATCATGTCAACCACTGGGAGGCCTGGTCTGGTACCTGGTCGCGGGGGCGCTCACCCCCGGAATATTCTCCAAGTAAACATGGCGAGACAGTCCTTGTATTAAGTTTTGTTGACATGGTATATCCCTGACCCCGCCCTAGCGTGATCAAGTCCTTGATAGTACGTACTCTTTCCCAGGCTCACACACATGAACCTCAAAAGAAGTATCACGTGAATTAAATATACTATGAAGTCTAGACACTGGAGTTATCCCACAGTCATTAAAAAACTTCATATATAACCTCTCTACAAAAGTGGTGGTAAATGATTCTCGAGAAACTATAGTCTAATGGCACTAACGTCACACATCATATTCTTTGAAAGGGTAATAAGCAAATCTGCTCAACACGAGTAACCTATCACAGTTATACAACCCAGGTCAACATGGTTTTGGAACACCTCGCTCCTGAATCTTGTAATGGCCGACCATTATATGGTTCTGGATGCACTGGAAGACAAGTTAAAATGTTGATGTAGTGAACACAGACTTTGTGAAAGCCTTTGACAAGTGTAACCATGGGGTAACAGCATGCAAAGTTCGTGCAAAAGGAATAACTGTTAAAGTGGTCAGATGTATTAGAATTTTCTAGCAAATCGAACGTAAACGGTAATAGTCAACAGAGTAAAAATCAGAAGCTGTCACAGTGAAAAGCTGTGTTCTTCAAGGCACAGTACTCGCTCCATTTCTCTTTCTCGTTCTGATATCCGACATAGACAAAGACAAGTCATAGCATCGTAGGATCCGTTGCTGACGATATTAAAATTTAAGAGGCAACCACTGAGGACACGACAAATCTCCAAGCAAAGGTAAATTAAGTCTTGCAGTGGGCCACTGGCAACAGTACTTCAGTGAGGACAGATTTAACTTACTCCGCTGTGTAAAAAAATGAGAAAATAAAAACTAGAACAGAGTATTAAATCTGAAACCAATCAATAGAGTGGAGAAAGAATAGGAGGGATTTAAGAATGATACTGTTAGAATATCTTACATGTAAGTACCAGAACAAAGTTGCTATCACAAACACAAGGGGACTGAGAGACTTAATAACATTCAAAGCAAGTGATGGCAGGCAAATGATGATACTCTTTAATTCACTTGTTTTCTCTAGACTGGAATATTGTACTTTTGATAGCCCTCCCCCTCCCTCCCTCTTTTAAGGCTGGCGAAACTGCAGAACTGGCAAATGTACAGAGAACCTTCACTGCTCATATAAATTCTCTCAAGCACATAAATTATTGGGAATGCTTGAGGTCATTTAAACCGTACTCCATGGTACGTAGGCGAGAAAGGTACATCATAATTTTGGAGGGATTGCTCCCATATGTGGGACCGAGAGATGTCACTTGATCTTCCACAGCTTCCAAGAGATGTCACTTGATCTTACAATAAGTCAGATCTGTGCATTTTGCATGTTGTTATAAAATCATTTATACACAATTGTTTGGATCTTACGAGGCGGAGAATTGCTTGATGGCTCTGTCCCCTGGCTGCCTTTTAGGAGGAGATGGAGTGAGGAGGAGAGGAAGGGTAGGGGAGGGAAGGAGGGTAAAGAGGAAAGGGGGAGAGAAGGATCAGCATCATTCCTCATTTCACAGAAACTGAATTGTCGCGGCTGGGAAAAATGGAAACGAAAAGTTGGAGGGAAATCTTTCACTGGCGAGTTCATATATCTCCGAGAGGGGGGCTGCGCTCCCCTCAAGGATGGGGCTGCGCTCCCCTCAAGGATGGGGCTGCGCTTCCCTCAAGGATGGGGCTGCGCTCCCCTCAAGGATGGGGCTGCGCTCCCCTCAAGGATGGGGCTGCGCTTCCCTCAAGGATGGGGCTGCGCTTCCCTCAAGGATGGGGCTGCGCTTCCCTCAAGGATGGGGCTGCGCTTCCTCAAGGATGGGGCTGCGCTCCCTCAAGGATGGGGCTGCGCTTCCCTCAAGGATGGGGCTGCGCTTCCCTCAAGGATGGGGCTGCGCTTCCCTCAAGGATGGGGCTGCGCTTCCCTCAAGGATGGGGCTGCGCTCCCCTCAAGGATGGGGCTGCGCTTCCCTCAAGGATGGGGCTGCGCTTCCCTCAAGGATGGGGCTGCGCTCCCCTCAAGGATGGGGCTGCGCTCCCTCAAGGATGGGGCTGCGCTCCCTCAAGGATGGGGCTGCGCTTCCTCAAGGATGGGGCTGCGCTCCCTCAAGGATGGGGCTGCGATCCCTCAAGGATGGGGCTGCGCTCCTCAAGGATGGGGCTGCGCTCCCTCAAGGATGGGGCTGCGCTTCCCTCAAGGATGGGGCTGCGCTCCCTCAAGGATGGGGCTGCGATCCCTCAAGGATGGGGCTGCGCTCCCCTCAAGGATGGGGCTGCGCTTCCCTCAAGGATGGGGCTGCGCTCCCCTCAAGGATGGGGCTGCGATCCCCTCAAGGATGGGGCTGCGCTCCCCTCAAGGATGGGGCTGCGCTTCCCTCAAGGATGGGGCTGCGATCCCCTCAAGGATGGGGCTGCGCTCCCCTCAAGGATGGGGCTGCGCTCCCCTCAAGGATGGGGCTGCGATCCCCTCAAGGATGGGGCTGCGATCCCCTCAAGGATGGGGCTGCGATCCCCTCAAGGATGGGGCTGCGCTCCCCTCAAGGATGGGGCTGCGCTCCCCTCAAGGATGGGGCTGCGATCCCCTCAAGGAGGAGGCTGCGCTTCCCTCAAGGAGGGGACTACGCTCCTCTCCAGGAGGCTACGCTCTCTTCAATGAGGCAGATACGGTGCCCTCAAGGAGAGAGGAAATGCTCTCAAGGAGGGAAAACACTCTCAAGGAGGGGGAAACACTCTCAAGGAGGGGAAACACTCTCAAGGAGGGGGAAACACTCTCAAGGAGGGGGAAACACTCTCAAGGAGGGGAAAACACTCTCAAGGAGGGGGAAACACTCTCAAGGAGGGGAAACACTCTCAAGAGGGAAAACACTCTCAAGGAGGGGAAACACTCTCAAGGAGGGAAACACTCTCAAGGAGGGGAAACACTCTCAAGGAGGGGGAAACACTCTCAAGGAGGGGAAAACACTCTCAAGGAGGGGGAAACACTCTCAAGGAGGGGGAAACGCTCTCAAGGAGGGAAAACACTCTCAAGGAGTGGGAAACGCTCTCCATAGGGAGGGGTGCACACTTCCGGCAGGAAGGGAAGAGGGGGTGAACATAGTCCACCAGGAGAGGGAGATACGCTCCCCGCCAGTAAGGGGCACATGTGAGGGGAGGGAGGATCCATACTTATTGTTGATTCCAACAGTCATTAACTCTGTCCCAGAGTTGGTCTCCCGGTGAGTCACCTGATCAATCATGCTGTTGGTGCTAGCTACACGCTCTCCAACGTAAGCATCACAGCCAGGTTCGTCAGGAAGTGACTTGAATAACTTACCAAGTTTCCTTTTAAAGACAACCTGGGGGTCTGTTGTAATTACCTTTGTGTATGGCGGGAGGGTGTTAAAGAGTCTTGGTCCCTTCACACTTAATGAGTTATCTCTTAGTATATTCACTACTCCCCTGGACTTCATTCGGCATTTTGCAGTCTGTCAGGTACATTTTGGATTGAGTAATTTCGGTGTGAAGATTTGGGACAGCCCCACCAGAATTTTCTAGGTGTAAATTATTTTGTATCTTTCTCGCTTTTGTCCTAGGGAGTACAGGTCGAGGGACTTCAAGTGTTCTGAAAAATTTAGATGCTTGTCTGAATTTGTACGAATACTTGAAGTTCTCTATACATTCTCCAGATCTGAAATTTCACCTGTCTTTAAAGGGGTAGTTTATGTACAGGAAGGTTCCAGTCTATATGAAACAAGTGGCTTGAAGAGTATCATCACTGGCTTGACATCTCTTGTTATGAAGAGTCTTATTATCCAGACTATCACTTACCTTGTAGTTATGCTAGTGATACTCTTGTGATCTTTGAGAGTAAGATCATCTGACATTGTTACTCCCAAATCCATTACAATTCTCTGCCACTCCATTTTAGTGGTTCCAGTTGTTAATTCTTCAGATTTTCCATAGCGGAGTAACTATTGGTTCCCTCACACTAGTTCATGGAGGAAGGTCACCACCAATGACCTTGATACTAGAAGGAAAACTTGATGATTTGGTTTCACTCACAATTGAACTTCATCAAGTACACCTCACGTACGTTTATTATTAGACGTTACGTCTTTATTAATACCTTATTATCTGAAAGTTGTTGGAAAATGTATTGTAGAGTCCACTCGGTGGGTCTGGTGTTACGATAATGCATCTTTCGATGCATTATCGTAATTATAATTGCTTTAATAATAGACGACATAACGTAACTAAGCTAAGCAAAGAGTCATGATTTCTGCTTTGAGGGGACTGGAGCTAGAGCTTGCCACACCCATATTGCTGTGAGATTCGTCTGTAAGCCCTGCATTTGTAGTCACAGTGGTGGGCCCGTGATAACCTTCCTATGGTGTATACAAATATACTTGTATGATCTTGTTAGGCCAGCATGGTTCAACCCCCACCTCTTCCCTGATGTGTTTGTAATCGTGTTACTATATGGTGACTCAAACAAAAAATATAATGACTCAAACAAGAGATATGGTGACTCAAACAAGAGATATGGTGACTCAAACAAGAGATATGGTGACTCAAACAAGAGATATGGTGACTCAAACAAGATATATATATGGTGACTCAAACAAGAGATACGGTGACTCAAACAAGAAACATGGTGACTCAAGAGATATGGTGACTCAAACAAGAGATATGGTGACTCAAACAAGAGAAATGGTGACTCAAACAAGATACATGGTGACTCAAACAAGAAATATAATAACTCAAACAAGAGATATAATGACTCAAACAAGAGATATAGTGACTCACACAAGAGATATAATGACTCAAACAAGAGATATAATGACTCAAACAAGAGAATCATGAACTCTACACAAGCATCACAGAACACTCCCCTGAGGTTTCCTTCATTCATGAACCCTTCACCAGCATCACAGAACACTCCCCTGAGGTTTCCTTGAATCATGAACCCAGCATCACAGAACACCGTCACATGTCATCTTCATGTTTTATTAATGGTGATAATGCTGTCATACACTGTCACGTTATTTTGAAATTATGAAGATGAACATATGTGAAACTTGTGCAACATTTGGGAATCATCACTGAGGAAACGTTTTGTCAACGAGTGGCTTCTTCAGTCCAATACAGAAAAGAACAGTGGAAGACGAGGAGGAGTTTGAGGTAATCAGTCCCTCATCCTGGAGTCGTTCAGTCCATCAGTCTTGAGAAAAGTATAGTATATACTACTGTCAGGCGAGTAGAAGCAGGAGGAAAAGTCACCATTGAAGAAACCAAAAGTGTAAGTAGGTCAAACCAAAAGTGTAAGTAGGTCAAACCAAAAGTGTAAGTAGGTCATACAAAAAGTGTAAGTAGGTCATACCAAAAGTGTAAGTAGGTCATACCAAAAGTGTAAGTAGGTCATACCAAAAGTGTAAGTAGGTCAAACAAAAAGTGTAAGTAGGTCAAACTAAAAGTGTAAGTAGGTCATGCCTGTAGATTAGGCAAGCATAGAAGAATTCCCTGTATCAAGTTCCCAAGATGTTGCAGTGTCTGACAGATGTGATGTAAATTAAATGGTTTAAAAAAAAAATGAAGAAGCCACTGATTGGCGAAACGTCTCTTCAGTAAAGATCCAAAAATGTTGCACAAGTGTCTCAGTTTTCAAACTGTGGGTTTTCTAAACCATTTACATCACATGAACGTATGTACATGAAAATGAACGAAGGGGTATGAGTACCAACACACACACACACACACCAGTCCTAGACTTATGATCAGTGACCTATAAATATATATTTTAGCAAAGTAGTTGACCTTGTCTAAACAGACTGCTCTTGTCTAAACAAACTGCTCTTGTTTACAAAAACTTTCATATTTTAGATATGTTTGTTATACTGTAATATTTCCTTCAATACAGTGAACACAGTCTTTTAGATCTGAACTGCAATGTTTTTTTCTTTTGTTTCAGGTGAGTGTTGGCAATGAGAGACTTGTGTTGGCAGAGTGCGTTGTGTAATGTAAGTGTTGGCAGAGTGCATCATGTAGCGTAAGTGTTGGCAGTGGTAAACACACTGCTGTAAACCTGCAGGCCAGAGTGGAAGAGGCAGCCAGCCCTAAAGTGCATGAAAACACATTTACAACAACTTAACGACTCTTTTTACAACAACGTTTCGCTCAGTTCGTACGTTCTGTCCTTTTTTTAATTGAAGTCAGAAGTTGCTCATTTACGAGACCAGCGTCAAAAAATGTTTTCCTTGCCATGAAAATACACAGCCAGCGGTAGACTTGGAGGCGTAGCCTCGTTGACCAGCGGTAGGCTTGGAGGCGTAGCCTCGTTGACCAGCGGTAGGCTTGGAGGCGTAGCCTCGTTGACCAGCGGTAGGCTTGAGGCGTAGCCTCGTTGACCAGCGGTAGGCTTGGAGGCGTAGCCTCGTTGACCAGCGGTAGGCTTGGAGGCGTAGCCTCGTTGACCAGCGGTAGGCTTGGAGGCGTAGCCTCGTTGACCAGCGGTATAGGCTTGGAGGCGTAGCCTCGTTGACCAGCGGTAGGCTTGGAGGCGTAGCCTCGTTGACCAGCGGTAGGCTTGGAGGCGTAGCCTCGTTGACCAGCGGTAGGCTTGGAGGCGTAGCCTCGTTGACCAGCGGTAGGCTTGGAGGCGTAGCCTCGTTGACCAGCGGTAGGCTTGGAGGCGTAGCACCGTGCTTGACCAAGCGGTAGGCTTGGAGGCGTAGCCTCGTTGACCAGCGGTAGGCTTGGAGGCGTAGCCTCGTTGACCAGCGGTAGGCTTGGAGGCGTAGCCTCGTTGACCAGCGGTAGGCTTGGAGGCGTAGCCTCGTTGACCAGCGGTAGGCTTAGGCGTAGCCTCGTACCACGGTAGGCGGAGCTAGCCTCGTTGACCAGCGGTAGGCTTGGAGGCGTAGCCTCGTTGACCAGCGGTAGGCTTGGAGGCGTAGCCTCGTTGACCAACGGTAGGCTTGGAGGCGTAGCCTCGTTGACCAGCGGTAGGTTGTTAAATTAGACACATATGCAACACTTGGGTATCTTTATTGAGGAAACGTTTCGCCACACAGTGGCTTCATCAGTCCAATACAAAGAAGAAAGTAGTAATAAGAGGAGGAGTTTGAGGTAATAAGTCCCTCGGCCTGGAGTCGATGTGTTCAGTCCATCAATCTTAAAATAAATACAGCATAAGGCAAATAGAAGTTGCTTATATATTGTAGACAGGTGAGATGAAGCAGGTGGAGGCGGGGTCATAGTGGTATCATCCACTAGTCGAAGTAGGTCCTTGTCCAAAGGTTTGGACAAATGTTGTATTGGACTGATGAAGCCACTGTGTGGCGAAACGTTTCCTCAATAAAGATACCCAAGTGTTGCATATGTGTCTAATTTAACAACTTGTCGGTTCTCTGAACCATTCATCTACGACCAGCGGTAGGCTTGGAGGCGTAGCCTCGTTGACCAGCGGTAGGCTTGGAGGCGTAGCCTCGTTGACCAGCGGTAGGCTTGGAGGCGTAGCCTCGTTGACAGTGCTCCAGTGTTGAGAATCACAGATTTGTGGTTGGCAGCACACTTCCCATTGCACACCAATGTAAAGAAAAATGATATGACATGAAAAAATACTGGCTGGTATTTGAGTGGAACTGTTTTAACATTATTCTTTAAAAGGAAAAAAAAGAGGAAAAATATATGGCTTACCAAGATTTAAACAGTATGCTGAAAGAACCGTAAAAATAGCTATAGTAATAATAATAATAATAATTTCCATGGGGAAGTGTAGAAGAATCCTTCCTCCGTAAGCCATGGGTGTCGTAAGAGACAACTAAAATGCCGAGAGCAAGGGGCTAGTAACCCCTTCTGTATAAATTACTTAATGTAAAAAGAAGAAAAACTTTTGTTTCTGATTTTTTTCGGGGCACCCTGCCTCGGTGGGAGACTGCCGATGTGTTAAAATAATAATAATGATAATAAATTATTATTATTATTATTGCAGAATGTTGGTACATAGGGTCGTTCTCAGACATTTGTGCTGCATGTGGCTTCCGCTGTTTCATTTCTGCAGAGTAAGCAGATGAAGAACCTAGTGACGTTTTAACAGAGCAAGCAGGATGACTGACCCTGTGTGAAGGCTCGTGTTGTTGATGACCCTCGCCCGAAGGTCGAGAAGAATCACAGGGAATGTGTGTTTTCACCATATATTTTTCTCCTTGCATTCTCTATGCCAAAAAGATTGTTTCCGATTATTTTGTCAGTGTGTCTGAGTATATTATGTGTTGTGATCAATCTCCTCTGGTTATTTGAACCTTTATATCTTTGCCTTTATTTACATTTTTGCTCTTTTAATTATGAGACCAGCCTTTTTATTATATTTTGTACCTGTAAAATGTCTTCATATGCCTCAGACGAAGGACCAGCACCAGCAAGGGCTGTGCAAATTTCACTATCAGTCAACACTGCAACTGTTTGCTCCACACAGGTTAGAGGAAGGAGAATTCAGACTTATAAGTTGTTTTAATCGCAACATATATGGGTCTACCATTGGTGCAGTCGTATATACAAATATACCACCACTTCAAAGGTTTTATCAAATAAGTAACACATGAGACCAAGCCACACCAGAAGTCTAGCTTACTAGTGTACAGAGAACTTTCACGGCACATATAAGTACGATAAGGCACCTAAATTACTGGGAACGGTTGAAGGTCCTTGATCTGTATTCTCTGGAACGCAGGCGAGAGAGATACATGATAATATACACTTGGAAAATCCTAGAGGGATTAGTACCAAACTTGCACACGAAAATCACTCCCTATGAAAGCAAAAGACTCGGCAGGAAATGCAACATTTCCCCAATGAAAAGCAGGGGTGCCACGAGTGCACTAAGAGAAAACACAATAAGTGTCATGGGCCCAAGACTGTTCAACTGCTTCCCAGCATACATAAGGGGGATTACCAACAGACTCCTGGCTGTCTTCAAGAAGGCGATGGGCAGGCACCTGAAGTCAGTACCTGACTAGTCGGATTGTGGTTCGTACGACAGTTTGCGTGCGGCCAGCAGTAACAGCCCCGTTGATCAGACCCTGATCCACCACGAGGCTTGGTCTCAGACAGGGCCGCGGGGGCGCTGACTCCCGAAACCCTCTGCAGGTATACTGATGTGATGACTCCACCGGGCCACTGTTTCTTCCCTCCTTATCAGCCACTGGGATCTTTGGTCAGGTCCCATTCTTTCTTGTCTTAATTTTTTGTACCTACTTTACTTCCTCCTATACCTTGCATATATTTTAAAGTATAGGCTGATCTCTCCTTGCTTCAGGATGGCTGGCATCACCAGTCGTTCATCTATCAATACCTTTAAGCACTACTGCTTAGTTTTGCACATACCTCTCTATCACCTACGGTAATTCTTCCATTTTCTTCAGTCTTATCACTTGGTTCTTTACAGTCATTTACCTTCTTACGTGGCATTGTAGTGAGTGACTGAGTTTGTGTGTGGGGGGAGTTATAGTTCCTGTCATGCCTGTCTGCTTGTTCCTGTTATCCCTGTCTGCTTGTTCCTGTTATCCCTGTCTGCTTGTTCCTGTTATCCCTGTCTGCTTGTTCCTGTTATCCCTGTCTGCTTGTTCCTGTTATCCCTGTCTGCTTGTTCCTGTTATCCCTGTCTGCTTGTTCTTGTTATCTCGGTCTGCTTGTTCCTGTTATCCCGGTCTGCTTGTTCCTGTTATCCCTGTCTGCTTGTTCCTGTTATCCCGGTCTGCTTGTTCCTGTTATCCCTGTCTGCTTGTTCCTGTTATCCCTGTCTGCTTGTTCCTGTTATCCGTGTCTGCTTGTTCCTGTTATTCCGGTCTGCTTGTTCCTGTTATCCCTGTCTGCTTGTTCTTGTTATCCCGGTCTGCTTGTTCCTGTTATCCCGGTCTGCTTGTTCCTGTTATCCCTGTCTGCTTGTTCCTTTTATCCCGGTCTGCTTGTTCCTGGTATACCTGTCTGCTTGTCCCTATTATCCCTGTTTGCTTGTTCTTGGTATTCCTGTCTTCTTGTCCCTGGTATCCCTGTCTGCTTGACCCTATTATCCCTGTCTGCTTGATCCAGGTATACCGGTCTGCTTGTTGGTGGTGTACCTGTCTGCTTGTTCCTGTTATCTCTGTCTGCTTGCTTCTGTTATCCCTGTTTGGTTGTTCCTGGTATCTCCGTATGCTTGTTCCTGCTATTCCTGTCTGTTTGTTCTTATTATCCCTCTTTGCTTGTTCCTCGTATTCATGTCTGCTTGTTCCTGCTATCCCTGTCTACTTGTTCCTGTTATCCCTGACTGCTTGTTCATGTTATCCCTGTCTGCTTGTTCCCGGTATCCCTGTCTGCTCCTCTAGTTTTTCGCCTAGATTTGTTAAATATTATAAACCATAGAAGGTGCCTTGACAAGTCACCAACAGCCTGATTGATGAGTGACGTGGCTGCAATTAGCGGGCGGAGGATCGAACCCCCAACACTCCTTTTGCTCGATGACTCCCCCCCCCCTCACGGGTTTAGATGAACAATTACATTGATTCACTATGAATTATATTTATTTACTCTGATTCATTACTAATTACATTGTTACTTTGATTAAGCATGAATATTTAGTTACTTTGATTCAACATGAATTATATTTATTTACTCTGATTCATCATAAATTACATTGTTACTTTGACTCATCATGAATTACATTGTTACTTTGACTCATCATGAATTACATTGTTACTTTGACTCATCATGAATTACATTGTTACTTTGACTCATCCTGAATTACATTGTTACTTTGAATCATCATGAATTACATTGTTACTTTGACTCATCATGAATTACATTGTTACTTTGACTCATCATGAATTACATTTAGGTACCTTGACTCAAGACACCAGTTTTTCCATTCCAAAATCGTCACTTGCCTACAAATAAATATTTTTATAATAATAATCATAATAATAATTTAATAATAATAATAGTATAATAATAATATAATAATAATAATGATAATATAATATTATTATTATTATTATTATTATAGTAATAATAATAATAATAATAATAATAATAATATAATAATAATAATAATATAATAATAATATAATAATAATAATAATAATAATAATAATAATAATATTATAATAATATAATAATAATAATAATATTAAACAAACACAACAGACACGAGGGTTCATCTTTGATCAAAATCACGTTTTCCCCCCCAAAAAAAAATGGACCCCACTTTGATGTGGGAAGATAAAGAATTCTGTATAAAACTCATTACCATTAAAATGAGATTTGATTTTCCCTTTGAACTTTACTTTCATAGCAATAACACAGAAATTATTGACTGATGTGGAAGACTTTATTGACTGATGTGGAATGTTTTTTTTATTTATAATGTCTTGCTTATTAAAGTGCTTGATGTTCATAATGTTGCAGTGATACTCATGATGTTGCAGTGATATTCATGATGTTGCAGTGATAATCATGATGTTGCAATGATACTCATAATGTTGTCATGATGCTCATAATGTAGCTGCAAACTGATGGTGTATCCAATTTTACTAAATATAAAAGATATAAAACTACCACAACCGCTGAAACCATCTGTGTAGCAACTACTACCACTACCATCTGTGTAGCAACTACCACCACTACCATCTGTGTAGCAACTACTACCACTACCATCTGTGTAGCAACTACTACCACTACCATCTGTGTAGCAACTACTACCACTACCATCTGTGTAGCAACTACTACCACTACCATCTGTGTAGCAACTACTACCACTACCATCTGTGTAGCAACTACTACCACTACCATCTGTGCACTCCCACCCTGTGTGCAACTACTACCACTACCATCTGTGTAGCAACTACTCCCTACCATCTGTGTAGCAACTACTACCACTACCATCTGTGTAGCAACTACTACCATCTGTGTAGCAACTACCACCATCTGTGTAGCAACTACCACCACTACCATCTGTGTAGCAACTACCACCACTACCATCTGTGTAGCAACTACCACCACTACCATCTGTGTAGCAACTACCACCACTACCATCTGTGTAGCAACTACCACCACTACCATCTGTGTAGCAACTACCACCACTACCATCTGTGTAGCAACTACCACCACTACCATCTGTGTAGCAACTACCACCACTACCATCGTGAGCAACTACCACCACTACCATCGTAGCAACTACCACCACTACCATCTGTTAGCAACTACCACCACTACCATCTGTGTAGCAACTACCACCACTACCATCACCATCACCACCAGACCCCAGGTGAGATAGTGATATTGCTTAATTGGTCTCTCTCAGCTCCTCACATATATTGTTTGTGTTGTGTATCTTGCAATAGTGAGCCATGGTGGTTCATGGTTCTGTGATGCAGCCACTGTATTACTGTGTCTGTCATGGTAGCCATGGTGGTTCATGGTTCTGTGATGCAGCCACTGTATTACTGTGTCTGTCATGGTAGCCATGGTGGTTCATGGTTCTGTGATGCAGCCACTGTATTACTGTGTCTGTCATGGTAGCCATGGTGGTTCATGGTTCTGTGATGCAGCCACTGTATTACTGTGTCTGTCATGGTAGCCATGGTGGTTCATGGTTCTGTGATGCAGCCATTGTATTACTGTGTCTGTCATGTTAGCAATGGTAGTTCATGGTTCTGTGTAGCAGCCACTATATTACTGTGTCTGTCATGGTAGCCATGGTTCTATGTAGCAGCCACTGTATTACTCTGTCATGGTAGCCATGGTGGTTCATGATTCCATGAAGCAGTCATTGTATCACTGTGCCTTTCGTGGTAGCCATGGTGGTTCATGGTTCTCTCGTGTCGAATAGGTAAAACTTGCTATTTTGGCTTAAATAGCAACGCTCTTCTTGCCGAATAAAGCAAGCGAAAATCTGAGTATGCAATAATTTCGTAAAAATCATTCTGAACCTAAAGAAAAAAAATATATTTCATTAAGTTTGTTTATCATTAAATTATTGTAAACTTATCTAAAATATATTTAGTTGGATTAGGCTAAATTAAATTGCGCTTGTTATTAGATTAGGTAAGTTTTCTAAGGTACTTTTGGTACAAAATTATTAATTTTTACATGAACATAAATGAAAAAATATCTGTTTAATCGTATAAGAGAAAAATTTAGAAAGGACTCAATTTTAAATGAGTTCTTGATAATTGACCAGTTTTACCTATTCGGCACAACAGTTCTATGTATCAGTCATTGTATCACTGTCTGTCATGGTAGCCATGGGGGTTCATGGTTCTGTGTAGCAGCCACTGTATCACTGTGTCTGTCATGGTTCTGTGTAGCAGCCACTGTATCACTGTGTCTGTCATGGTTCTGTGTAGCAGCCACTGTATCACTGTGTCTGTCATGGTTCTGTGTAGCAGCCACTGTATCACTGTGTCTGTCATGGTAGCCATGGGGGTTCATGGTTCTGTGTAGCAGCCACTGTATCAGTGTCTGTCATGGTAGCCATGGGGGTTCATGGTTCTGTGTAGCAGCCACTGTATCAGTGTCTGTCATGGTAGCCATGGGGGTTCATGGTTCTGTGTAGCAGCCACTGTATCAGTGTCTGTCATGGTAGCCATGGGGGTTCATGGTTCTGTGTAGCAGCCACTGTATCAGTGTCTGTCATGGTAGCCATGGGGGTTCATGGTTCTGTGCAGCAGCCACTGTATCAGTGTCTGTCATGGTAGCCATGGGGGTTCATGGTTCTGTGTAGCAGCCACTGTATCAGTGTCTGTCATGGTAGCCATGGGGGTTCATGGTTCTGTGTAGCAGCCACTGTATCAGTGTCTGTCATGGTAGCCATGGAGGTTCATGGTTCTGTGTAGCAGCCACTGTATCAGTGTCTGTCATGGTAGCCATGGAGTTATGTTCCTCACGCTCATCGTTATAGTGTCTATCATTATGTTATCTAGCTATCGTTTATTATTATCATTATGTTAAAATACAACCCCTCATCATAATTTTCACCATCACTCATTATCACTATTAATCATTATCATACAATATCTCTCAGTCCACAGCTGACGTCTGGCTGTGTGGATAAAGTACTGTGTACTCTGATGCCGAGTTTACAGGTTCGAATCCTGCTGTGGACTGAGAGATAATGTTTGTAAATAATTTCGCCTGTATGCGAATTGTTAAGCTATATATATACACGTATATATATATATATATATATATATATATATATATATATATATATATATATATATATATATATATATATATATAGGTAAAATTGGTCAATTAGATATATTTTTTTCATTTATGTTATTGTAAAAATTAATAATTTTGTACCAAAAGAACCTTAGAAAACTTACCTAACCTTATTATAACAAGCTCAAATTTAATTTGCCCTAATCCAGCTAAATATATTTTAGATAGGTTTAAAATAATTTAATGATAAACAAACACAATGAAATATATTTTTTTCGTTAGGTTCAGAATGATTTTTGCGAAATTATTGCATACACAAATTTTCGTTTGCCTCATTCGGCAAGAAGAGCGTTGCTATTTAAACCAAAATCACAAGTTTTACCTATTCGGGTTGTAGGGGAAGTTGAATATTCAAAAGGCTTCAGAAAGAAATCTAAATATTCTTCCTTGAAGCCTTTTTATCCACTTCTCCGAGGCTATGGGTCCCACAATTTACACCAGAGGTGGACCCCATTGTATATATGTGTGTATATATATATATATATATATATATATATATATATATATATATATATATATATATATATATATATAATAATACATACACTGCGACTAGCCGGGGATCGAACGCGTGTTGTTTTAGCCCACCTCTTGGTGAGTAAAAATTCCACGACGCTCTTAACCCACGAGACCATACAATCCTACAAAATCACGCACCCAGCAGAGCTAGGTGTTGTACCATGATACGAGGATATACCATGGTGTGGGTGCCTCAAAGCTGATTTCATTCTACTCATTCTAATCCCCGTTTGGTGTACTAGGATTGTATGGTCCCGTGGGTTAGAGCGTCGTGGAATTTTTGCTCACCATGAGATGGGCTAAAACAACACAGGTTCGATCCCTGGCTAGTCGCAGTGTTGTTATTGATTAAATACCACTTGTTCGTGGTATTTAATATATATATATATATATATATATATATATATATATATATATATATATATATATATATAATAAATAACACTGCACTAGCCAAGGACTCGAACCCATGTTGTACTGGCCCGCCTCATGGTGAGCCAAAACTACATGACGCCTTAAGCCACATGACCACCCAATCCTACAAGAATGGCGCAACCACCAGAGCTAGCTGTTTTACCGCCATCCGAGGACACACACACACATATATATATATATATATATATATATATATATATATATATATATATATATATATATATATAATGTCATTTACCAAACTGCGGCAGGCCAGGGTTCGACCCCACAACACATTGTCCCGCTTCAAGAGACCACACAATGTATATGTCACCTTATCCCCTCCGCCATAGGATCGATGGCGGAGTGAATAAGGTGAGAACAATGAAGAACAATGGTAAATAACATGTTCCATAGCGACAAATTAATACTGGTCAGCCCTTCAAGGTGCCTTGACGCTGATGAAGGGCTTTTGATCCAAAGAACTGGAGCACCCTTCCTTTCCTTGGGTCGATTCTGATTGCATCTTATTCCTCAAGGCACAATATGATCCCTATGGGTTTAACACTTCCCTATTAAGTACAATTATCCAATTGCTCACATATGGATAGAATGAGGAGGTCAAAAGGAGCATTGGATACTAAGCTTAGGACCATCTCGTTTAAAATATTTTTCAGTGTTGATGACTCCAGTCAGAAAAGGGGTAAGAACGTTTACTGCCATGATAGAGTCAGTAAAGCATTTAAGCTACTGGAAACTCCTAAAAGTACTTGGAATGTACTCTGTGAAGTGAAGGGAGCCCTAATAATAATATACATAGAATATACTTGATGGCTTAGTCTCAAATTTACACACTACCATAACGTTCTTGGTGAGAGTTATGGAAGTGCAAAATAGATCAAGTGAAAAGTAGGAGTTTCATGGGCAAAATAAGAGAAACTGTGCCAACACCCGCGGTCCATGACACTGCAGCCTGCTACCAGCACATATCAAAAATATTGCCGGAACAAGTGTAGAAGTTTTCACTGGGAAACCGGATCACCAACTTCACCCCTTCTCTCTTTCACTGGTCGTGTCCTTAACATGCTGGTACATTATGTTTTTCTTCACCACCTTCTTCATCTTAGCCCTCCAAGTTTCCGGTTATGTGTCGATGTCAGTTCTCCTAGTTCGGTTGTTTGTGGTTGATTTTTTTGTCACGATTTGATTAGTACCTTCGCCTTGGTCTTGTGCGTCCTCGTAAGAGCCTCTTCTGTTTTGGTGTCAACCACTGTTTTGTTGTCCTCACATTCCTGTCTTTTTCTCCTGTTGCTTGATGCTTCCACATCATGGCTGCTACTGCCTTGGCTCCCCCAGTCTTGGGTTTGTCTATTGTGTAGCCATTTAGATTTTACTAACTCCATGGAACAATAATGGAATTAAAGTTTGAAACAGAGTACAAGACAAGCTGGAAACATTCAGGTAACTTCAGGTAGCTATCTCCAAAAATTTTACTGGTTCTTCTTAATAGTGCCACTAAAACCCCTTTCCCTTGTTACCTCTTTCCTAAGCACTTGATATTTAGCTGGGAATATTGCATCTTTAGAATCTTCGTAAGAGTTACTTTCACTGGTGTTACGTTTATGGTTAATTCATTTCATTTGCCACTTTTGATATGTTGACTGTGTGTGTGTGTGTGTGTGTGTGTGTGTGTGTGTGTGTGTGTGTGTGTGTATTTATGTACGTGCGTGCGCTTATCTACTCACTATTTTGTAGTTGCGAGGGCTGTGTGAAGGCTAATCAGAACAGCGTTACATACAGCATTTCTGGCATCTTGAACCTTCACATGAACTCTAGAAATTTTATGAAATATACTTTTATTATATCCTCTTTAAGCTCCCACTTTAACACCTACCCCCACCCAATCCATTTCCCCTCTCCGAGACTAAAGAAGTTCTTCCTAACATCAATATAGCTCATGTTTCTTAGGTTTCCAGCAGTGTTCGTGTGGCTCGGGACTTCTTATTGCAGATAGTTTATACCATATGGACGACCATTCTTCCATAGAGCTTACACAATAAGACTCTTCCCATGCATTTTCTCAGCCACATTTCTTAAGGGCAACTCTGCCATACCACACCTGCAGCCTCACCCCTGCCTACAAATTTAATGGGGTCAAGTCTGAATGGGGACCGGTCATAAGGGGCGTTGCACTCTTGCCTTCCTTCCACAAGCAGATCCTTGCCTACAAGTAAACCCCTTCCCCCTGTACACAAGCAGCCCCCTGCTTCCCTGCCCACAAACAGAGCCCTGCAGAATCCTGCTCCCTGCACACAGACTCTCCCTCAGGCAGCAGGTGTGGGCGGAGTACCCTTGCCTGAGGCCATTGATCGTATCCGTCAGTGTTAAGCTGGTGTGATCAATGAAACAGCTGGTGCTCCTTACCTCCATTACTCACACCCATCACTCGTTACCTCCATTACTCACACCCATCACTCGTTACCTCCATTACTCACACCCATCACTCGTTACCTCCATTACTCACACCATCACTTGGTACGTCTATTACTCACACCCATCACTCGTTACCTCCATTACTCACACCATCACTCGTTTCCTCCATTACTCACACTCATCACTCGTTTCCTCCATTACTCACACCATCACTCGTTTCCTCCATTACTCACACTCATCAATCACACCAGCCCCTTAACTCATCTCATCCTGGTTGTCTTTCACCTCCTTATCCACCCCTTAACTCTCTCATTATCCAACCCATCTGGTCCCCTCAATTATCCACACCCCCTCGACCGCTCCATTATCCTGGTTGTAAAGTGCCCGCTTAATTATCCACACCTTTTTAACTTATGGTGGGTGTCAAGCACCTTAAGTAACCACCTCCTTAACTTTCCCGTTATCCAGAGTGCCAGGACCTACCTTAATTATCCTGGCACTGTCTATTGGATACCCAGAGATTTGTTTCCCTTATCCATTACTAGACCTGTTAAAGAATGAGACACTTGTGCAACACTTGGGTATCTCTATTGTGGAAACGTTTACCCAGTCAGTGGCTTCTTCAGTCCAGTACAGAGAAGAACAACGGAAGATGAGGAGAAGTTTGAGGTAATCAGTCCCTCAGTCTGGAGGAGATGTGTTCACTCCATCAAAAATTGATGGACATGGTTTATATTCATAATTCATTCAATTAGTGACAGTAAAGTACAGTAAACGTACTGTAAAGTACAGTAAACCTACTGTAAAGTACAGTAAACCTACTGTAAAGTACAGTAAACCTACTGTAAAGTACAGTAAACCTACTGTAAAGTACAGTAAACCTACTGTAAAGTACAGTAAACGTACAATTAAGTACAGTATACGTACTGTAAAGTACAGTAAACGTAATGTACAGTAAAGTAAACGTGAAGTACAGTCAACGTACAACACGTACATTAAAGTACAGTACGTTATAACATGACAGATAACTCACGATGAACAAGTTTTCTTGTCTTTTCTCAATAATTATTGTAACGGGAGACTAAATTAGGCACCAGAGGACCAGGCTGGTGATTATAGTGCCTTGAGGTTGATAATGAGAGCAGCAGGTTGATAATGAGAGCAGCAGGTTGATAATGAGAGCAGCAGGTTGATAATGAGAGTAGCAGGTTGATAATGAGAGCAGCAGGTTGATAATGAGAGAAGCAGGTTGATAATGGGAGCATCAGGTTGATAATGAGAACAGCAGGTTGATAATGAGACCAGCAGGTTGATAATGAGAGCAGCAGGTTGATAATGAGAGCAGCAGGTTGATAATGACAGCAGCAGGTTGATAATGAGAGCAGCAGGTTGATAATGACAGCAGCAGGTTGATAATGAGAGCAGCAGGTTGATAATGAAGCAGCAGGTTGATAATGACGGAGCAGCAGGTTGATAATGAGACCAGCAGGTTGATAATGAGACAGCAGGTTGATAATGAGAGCAGCAGGTTGATAATGAGACAGCAGGTTGATAATGACAGCAGCAGGTTGATAATGAGACCAGCAGGTTGATAATGAGAGCAGCAGGTTGATAATGAGAGCAGCAGGTTGATAATGAGAGCAGCAGGTTGATAATGAGACCAGCAGGTTGATAATGAGACCAGCAGGTTGATAATGAGACCAGCAGGTTGATAATGAGAGCAGCAGGTTGATAATGACAGCAGCAGGTTGATAATGAGAACATCGCTTCCCCACACCCACAATCACTTGCCTCCCACTACCCTACCCGCCCCACAATTCTCTTATCCCAACACCCACAATCACCTGTCACCCCACACTACCCTGTACTCCACTATTCACCCCACAATCTTCTCTCCACACCCACAATCCCCTCCCACCCCACACTACTCTGCCCACCCCACAGTCACCTCCCACTATCCTGCACCTCCCTCTCTCCCCCACACTCACTCCCACAGATAGCGCTGCTACACGCCCCACACACTACATGTATTGACAAGGAGTGGTCAATATTACTGGTGAGTCCAGCCATGACGTGACCAGTGATGTCCCCATCACCCCTTTCCCATCACCAGTCCCATCACCCCTTTCCCATCACCAGCCCCCATTCCCATCACCCCTTTCCCATCACTAGCCCCCTCTCTCCATCTCCAAGAAGACTTCTTCATACCAAGTGCCGGATCAGCCAGGTTGTGATGAATATGTGTGGCAGCGGACCGCCTGCAGCAGCAGCCTAGTTGACTAGTCAAGCACCAGGCCATCCTGGCCCAGGGCCGGGCTGAGGGTGCAGGGAAACTCTCGAAACCCGTCAAAGGTACATCAAAGGTAAAAACTGTCTGACACAGCAACACCTCTGAGTCTTGGTACAGACTCTCTACAACTCTATTGCCAAACTATATTCCAACTTGAGAGCTTGACCTTATTCCATTAGTGGGTCCCACCCACCTGTGATACTATCTTCAACTGCTGCATCTTTCTTCTGACTTCGGTACGTTTATCTCCAGTCTCATGCTTCTGGTGTAGATAAAGACTGAGACTGAACACAGTCTATCAAGGCTAAGGGACTAAACACAGTCTATCAAGGCTAAGGGATTAAACACAATCTATTTAGGCTAAGGGACTGAACACAGTCTATCAAGGCTAAGGGACTGAATACAGTCTATCACGGCTAAGGGACTGAACACAGTCTATCACGGCTAAGGGACTGAACACAGTCTATCACGGCTAAGGGACTGAACACAGTCTATCACGGCTAAGGGACTGAACACAGTCTATCACGGCTAAGGGACTGAATACAATCTATCACGGCTAAGGGACTGAACACAGTCTATCAAGGCTAAGGGACTGAATACAGTCTATCACGGCTAAGGGACTGAACACAGTCTATCACGGCTAAGGGACTGAACACAGTCTATCAAAGCTAAGGGACTGAACACAGTCTATCAAGGCTAAGGGACTGAACACAGTCTATAAGGCTAGGCGATGTCTATCGTAAGGGACTGAACTCAGTCTATCACGCTAAGGACGAAACAGTCTATCAGCTAGGGACTGAACTCAGTCTATCAAAGCTAAGGGACTGAATACAGTCTATCACGGCTAAGGGACTGAACACAGTCTATCACGGCTAAGGGACTGAATACAGTCTATCAAGGCTAAGGGACTGAATACAGTCTATCACGGCTAAGGGACTGAATACAGTCTATCACGGCTAAGGGACTGAATACAGTCTATCACGGATAAGGGACTGAATACAGTCTATCACGGCTAAGGGACTGAATACAGTCTATCACGGCTAAGGGACTGAATACAGTCTATCACGGCTAAGGTACTGAATATAGTCTATCACGGCTAAGGGACTGAATACAGTCTATCACGGTTAAGGGACTGAATACAGTCTATCACGGCTAAGGGACTGAATACAGTCTATCACGGCTAAGGGACTGAATACAGTCTATCACGGCTAAGGGACTGAACACAGTCTATCACGGCTAAGGGACTGAATACAGTCTATCAAGGCAAAGGGACTGAACACAGTCTATCACGGCTAAGGGACTGAACACAGTCTATCACGGCTAAGGGACTGAATACAGTCTATCAAGGCAAAGGGACTGAACACAGTCTATCAAGGCAAAGGGACTGAATATAGTCTATCAGGCAAAGGGACTGAACACAGTCTATCACGGCTAAGGGACTGAACACAGTCTATCACGGCTAAGGGACTGAATACAGTCTATCAAAGCAAAGGGACTGAACACAGTCTATCAAGGCAAAGGGACTGAACATAGTCTATCACGGCTAAGGGACTGAACACAGTCTATCACGGCTAAGGGACTGAACACAGTCTATCACGGCTAAGGGACTGAATACAGTCTATCACGGCTAAGGGACTGAACACAGTCTATCACGGCTAAGGGACTGAACACAGTCTATCACGGCTAAGGGACTGAACACAGTCTATCAAGGCAAAGGGACTGAACACAGTCTATCAAGGCAAAGGGACTGAACACAGTCTATAACGGCTAAGGAACTGAACACAGTCTATCAGGCTAAGGGACTGAACACAGTCTATCACGGCTAAGGGACTGAACACAGTCTATCAGGCAAGGGACTGAACACAGTCTATCAGGCAAAGGGACTGAACACAGTATATCAGGTTAAGGGACTGAATACAGTCTATCAAGGCAAAGGGACTGAACACAGTCTATCACGGCTAAGGGACTGAACACAGTCTATCACGGCTAAGGGACTGAATACAGTCTATCAAGGCTAAGGGACTGAATACACACACAACCCGCACATATAAAAGAGAGGAGCTTACGACGACGTTTCGGTCCGACTTGGACTCGGTCCGAAGCGTCGTCGTAAGCTCCTCTCTTTTATATGTGCGGGTTGTGTGTGTATTGTTCCAGTCACGGTATTGTGCCTTTTTTGTTATTAAGGGACTGAACACAGTCTATCACGGCTAAGGGACTGAATACAGTCTATCAAGGCAAAGGGACTGAACACAGTCTATCACGGCTAAGGGACTGAATACAGTCTATCAAGGCAAAGGGACTGAACACAGTCTATCAAGGCTAAGGAATTAAACACTGTCTATTTAGGCTAAGGGACTGAACACAGTTTATCAAGGTTAAGGGACTGAACACAATCTATGAAGGCTAAGGGACTGAACACAATCTATGAAGGCTAAGTGACTGAACACAGGCTATCAAGGCTAAGACTGAACACCAGACAAGTACGGCCAAGGGTCAGGTGTTACACATGTCTTATTCATCAATAAAGATACCCAGGTGTTGCACATGTGTACCACTCCCATCATTCCTATAAAAACAGACTATTGCTTCACGCACTGCGTCACTACACAGACTATCGCTTCACGCACTGCGTCACTACACACAAACTATCGCTTCACGCACTGCGTCACACACAGACTATCGGTTCACGCACTGCGTCACTCACACAGACTATTGCTTCACGCACTGCGTCTCTACACAAGACTATCGCTTCACGCACTGCGTCACTACACACTGACTATCGCTTCACGCACTGCGTCACACACAGACTATCGCTTCACGCACTGCGTCACACACAGACTATCGGTTCACGCACTGCGTCACTACACAGACTATTGCTTCACGCACTGCGTCTCTACACAAGACTATCGCTTCACGCACCCCGTCGCACACAGACTATCGCTTCACGCAATAGGTGACACACAAACTATCGCTTCACGCACTGCGTCACTACACAAACTATCGCTTCACGCACCGCGTCACACACACAGACTATCGCTTCACGCACCGCGTCACACACAGACTATCGCTGCACGCACCGCGTCACACACACAGACTATCGCTGCACGCACCGCGTCACACAAACTATCGCTGCACGCACTGCGTCACTACACACAGACTATCGCTTCACGCACTGCGTCACACACATAGACTATCGGTGCACGCACTGCGTCACTCGCAAATTTCTAGCAAATATTGAACTAGCAGTGTCAACAAACACAAACAGAAAGTATAAACAAGACAAAATGTCCACATCGGGTTTAATTCCATATAAAAATATTAATTTTTTTACCCTTAATGCTAGTGCAAACTACTCACAACTGTCAGCTCTCTTATAAAGCTTCTCTAGTGTTACAAGCTCTCATAAAGCTCCTCTCGAGTGTTACAAGCTCTCATAAAGCTCATCTCTAGTGTTACAAGCTCTCATAAAGCTCATCTCTAGTGTTACAAGCTCTCATAAAGCTAATCTCGAGTGTTACAAGCTCTCATAAAGCTCCTCTCTAGTGTTACAAACTCATAAAGCTCCTCTCTAGTGTTACAAGTTCTCATAAAGCTCCTCTCTACTGTTACAAGCTCATAAAACTTCTCTCTAGTGTTACAAGTTCTCATAAAGAGCCTCTCTAGTGTTACAAGCTCTCATAAAGCTCCTCTCTAGTGTTACAAGTTCTCATAAAGCTCCTCTCTAGTGTTACAAGTTCTCATAAAGCTCCTCTCTAGTGTTACAAGCTCTCATAAAACTTCTCTCTAGTGTTACAAGCTCTCATAAAGAGCCTCTCTAGTGTTACAAGCTCTCATAAAGCTCCTCTCTAGTGTTACAAGTTCTCATAAAGCTCCTCTCTAGTGTTACAAGCTCTCATAAAGCTCCTCTCTAGTGTTAAAAGCTCTCATAAAGCTCCTCTCGAGTGTTACAAGTTCTCATAAAGCTCCTCTCTAGTGTTACAAGCTCTCATAAAGCTCCTCTCTAATGTTACAAGCTCATAAAGCTCCTCTCAAGTGTTAGCTCTCATAAAGCTCCTCTCTAGTGTTACAAGCTCTTCATAAAGCGCCTCTCTAGTGTTACAAGCTCTCATAAAGCTCCTCTCAAGTGTTAGACGCTCTCATAAAGCTCCTCTCTTATGTTACAAGCTCTCATAAAGCTCCTCTCTAATGTTACAAGCTCTTCATAAAGCGCCTCTCTAGTGTTACAAGCTCTCATAAAGCTCCTCTCTAGTGTTACAAGCTCTCATAAAGCTCCTCTCAAGTGCTACAAGCTCTCATAAAGCTCCTCTCAAGTGCTACAAGCTCTTCATAAAGCTCCTTTCTAGTGTTAGAAGCTCTCATAAAGCTCCTCACTAGTGTTACAAGCTCTCATAAAGCTCCTCTCTAATGTTACAAGCTCTCATAAAGCTCCTCTCAAGTGCTACAAGCTCTCATAAAGCTCCTCTCTAGTGTTACAAGCTCTCATAAAGCTCCTCTCAAGTGTTACAAGCTCTCATAAAGCTCCTCTCTAGTGTTACAAACTCATAAAGCTCCTCTCTAGTGTTACAAGCTCTCATAAAGCTCCTCTCTAGTGTTAGCTCTCATAAAGCTCATCTCTAGTGTTACAAACTCTCATAAAGCTCCTCTCTAGTGTTACAAGCTCTCATAAAGCTCCTCTCAAGTGTTACAAGCTCTCATAAAGCTCCTCTCTAGTGTTACAAGCTCTCATAAAGCACCTCTCTAGTGTTACAAGCTCTCATAAAGCTCCTCTCTAGTGTTACAAGCTCTCATAAAGCTCCTCTCTAGTGTTACAAGCTCTCATAAAGCTCTTCTCAAGTGTTACAAGCTCTCATAAAGCTCCTCTCTAGTGTTACAAGCTCTCATAAAGCTCCTCTCTAGTGTTACAAGCTCTCATAAAGCTTTCTAGTGTTAGCTCTCATAAAGCTCCTCTCTAGTGTTACAAGCTCTTATAAAGCTCCTCTCAAGTGTTACAAGTTCTCATAAAGCTCGTCTCTAGTGTTACAGGCTCTCATAAAGCTCATCTCAAATGTTACAAGCTCTCATAAAGCTCCTCTCTAGTGTTAGCTCTCTTAAAGCTCCTCTCTAGTGTTACAAGCTCTCATAAAGCTCCTCTCTAGTGTTAGCTCTCATAAAGCTCCTCTCTAGTGTTACAAGCTCTCATAAAGCTCCTCTCTAGTGTTAGCTCTCATAAAGCTCCTCTCTAGTGTTACAAGCTCTCATAAAGCTCCTCTCTAGTGTTACAAGCTCTCTTAAAGCTCCTCTATACAGTAAGCTTTTTGTATAAATACGATTGAAAAAAAGGTTGAATTAAAAAGTGAATAATGTGTATAAAATCCTTCACAGTACGTGCTGTTTAATTTTAAGCGCATTTTATTAATAGCTTTTAAAAAAAAGTTGTACTGTATAAAGGAGCTTTACAGGAGAGCTTAGCTGTAAAAATAATGAAGGTATTTATATGTTTTTATACATTTTTATTTATTTTTTTAGACATTTTTTGAAATGCAGTTTTTTCACAGGTTATAAGAATGTGTGTGTAGTGTTTTCTGGGGCAGTTGTCTGACATTCATATCAAATTTTCCTTCTCAACCTCAAGGCAAAATGGGATTTTTAAATTGCATTCCAAAGGTTTCTTATGAGAGAGGGAGAGAGAGAGTCTTATGAGAGAGAGAGAGAGAGATTGTTTTATGAGAGAGATAGGGAGAGAGTGTCTTATGAGAGAGGGGGAGAGAGAATGTCTTATGAGAGAGATAGGGAGAGTGTCTTATGAGAGAGAGGGAGAGTGTCTTATGAGAGAGTGTGTGTGTTTTATGAAAGAGGTTTCTTATGGAAGAGAGAGGTTTCTTATAAGAGAGTTTTTCATGAGAAAGGGTTTCTTGTGAGAGGTTTCTTATGAGAGAAAGGATTCTTATGATACGGAGAGGGTTTGTTATGAGAGGTTTCTTATGAGAGAGAGAGAGAGAGAGAGAGAGAGAGAGAGAGAGAGAGAGAGAGAGAGAGAGAGAGAGAGCAGGAGGTGTATGGTTCTCACTGTGTTCACAATCACGCGACCAATAAGAGAGCGGAAGAGACGGAAAAACACGGGGTGTATACTCTGTGATGTGTATGTCTCAGTGTATACACGCCGAGAGTATACTTTAATCCGTATTCTAGGAATTTAAGTGTTCTTGTCTGGTGGTGAACAAGCCAGATACAGCCTTACTGACCCCTTGTGTAGTCGATAGGATTTAAACCCCATCAACTAACCCAACCAACTGTGTTGAACCACCAAGGTGAGTTCAGACTCAGTCTGAAATGATATAACATGAAAGACTGAATTAGACTCAAGACTTCGTAGATAATAATATAAGAGGAAAGACTGAGCCATAATCAAGACTTCATTGATAGTGATATAACAGAAAAGACTGAGCCAGAATCAAGACTTTATTAATAGTGATATAACAGAAAAGACTGAGCCAGAATCAAGACTTCATTGATAACGGGAAAGACTGAACCAGACTCAAGACTTCGTACATAATGCTATAACAGGACAAAGTCTGAACCACAACCAATTATACTTAGATGATATCAAGGAACGATTCCGGTAGTTCATTCAGTGCAAGGTGTACTGGAGACTTGATCCTCCGTCTGTTAACACTATTCCCCTAACTGTCAGTCAGAATCAAAACTAACTCAGTCACATAAGAAGGAAGATGTGTATAAACATGTTAAGTTTAACCTAAGTTACTCGAAATGCTCTGCATAACCAAGTGTTTTTTAACATAGTATATCAGTAATATCAGTTGTATCATGTACTTGTAGAAATAAAGATTATTATTATTATTATTATTATTATTAGAAAGCGTGGGCCATTTGATAAGTCTGAACACAGGTAGTACAGAGAAAAACTATTTCAGACCAAAGGAAGACTATTTCAGACCATAGGGAGACTATTTCAGACCATAGGGAGACTTTCAGACCAGAGGAGGACTATTTTGGATTATTTCTTTAAAGACTGAAGTTTATCAACTCATTGAAATTCAGACTTGCGTGAAACAGTCTTAAATATAGGCTTATACAGCCTGGTTTTTCTTGTTATACCAGTCAGACTGAGAATGTACACAGTAAATCATTCCAATGTCTCTACTGGAGGTTGAGACTCAGTTCCTGGTCCATACTGTATATTTTTTTATATACGTTGTCATGGATAAATGTCTTACCATCACCGATTGTAAAATTTCATGATTTCGTTGACAGAGAGGTAGAAGGATGGTAGAGATGAAGGACTGTAGAGGTAGTATGGTGGTAGAAATTTGGTAGACAGTAACACTTCAGGTAATAGTACCAACCTGTAATGTGGAAAGGAAGGCTGGTAAATATTTTGCACTCTGGTAGGGTTGCTGATCATTCTCCTCCGTCTGGTGTACATCAAAATGGCTGGCAGTCTTACCTGGAGTATACCTGGAGAGGGTTTCGAGGGTCAAGGCCCCTGCGGCTCGGTCTGAGACCAGGCCTCAGCGTACACCCACATTCACCGTACACCCACATTCACCATACACCCACGTTCACTGTACACCCAGTCACTGTACACGACAGTCACTGTACACCCACATTTAGCATACACCCACATTCACGGTCTTTTGTGTTTTTCCCAACACTTGGCAACACTGCCCCTCCCACCCAGGAGGACCAGTCTGAGACCGGGGCGCGTGGGCCATGATTTTTGGAATCCTCGGTAGATAAGATATCCTAACTCACATTCTCTCTCTCTCTCTCTCTCTCTCTCTCTCTCTCTCTCTCTCTCTCTCTCTCTCTCTCTCTCTCTCTCTCTCTCTCTCTCAGATGTGTTCAAGAGACCAGGTTGAGGTGCCAGCTGGTTGAGGTTGTAAACATCTAGCAGCAGCTGGGTCTATTACTGCACTATTGACAATTAACTAACAGCTGGGTTTACCTTAATTGTCTTAAACGGCAGATTTGAGCAGGTAAAATACTTGATCAAGTTACGTGTGTGCGGTGTTATTCGCGCGTGTGTGGTGCCAATACACCCTGTGTGTAGTATTACCCCCCTGTGTGGTGAATACCCCGTGTGTATGTATGTGTGTGTGTGTGTGTGTGTGGTATCTATACACCATATGTTGTGCCATGTTTATCTATATTCCTACTTCGTCAAGCATTCAAAACAGTAATATGTGATCATCAGCAGCAAAGGGCATCTCACAATCTGTTTCCCATATGACAGAGTCGCTTAGGGTGAATACTAGGTCTAGCCTTGGTGGCTCATTCCAAGAGAGAGAGAGAGAGAGAGAGAGAGAGAGAGAGAGAAATTTTGTAGGATTATTAACTATAGATATATTACACTGGAAACATTCACCATGTACGACGCAGGGAATGATATATGAGGACGAGTCAAGAAGTTTAATCATCACTTGAAGTACAGGTATAAAGTTTGTCAGGAAACAGGACAAGTGTTTCCTGATGCGGGTCAATCATATAATGACCCACAGCTGGAGCTTTTGGTCACCTGACCGAGGACTTCCGCTGGCTTACCGGTCCACCTCTTTAAAAAAAATCATGGTTATGATTATACCCATTAAGTTTTACAAGAAGCAGTAAAAAGGTAAATAGTCAAGATGGATGGAATTCAGATTCAAATCCCGAGATCAGGTTTGGGATGGAAGGATTACTGAATGATCACTTTTTTTATGGACAAAAGAGCGTAGGATTGACGATGATTGACAGAATATGTAAATCCTCTTTTATTTTCGTACTGGAAAAGGATAAAAAAATTATATGAATTTTAGAGACATAATTTTGCTACATATACGAGGTAAAGTGTTTGTCAAAATTGTTATTGACGGACTAAAGTAAAGCCAGAATATTCTTATATAACTGAAGAACTTTGTGACTTTACAAAGTGATCTTGGGATCAAGTGTTTGCAATGAAGCATGTAAGTGAGCGGTATTTAGAGAAGTGTTTGCAATATGCATGTGTGCAGTATTTAGATAGGAGAAAGTATTACTTTGTTGCAAACATACATTTTAAATATGCACATGACAGAGCTGATGCAGGAGTGACGTAGTTGGTGTTGCAAGTGTTTGGAATAAATTTTAAATTGTTAAAAGATGTAAATATTTATTTATCTTTAGTGTGTAGGATAAAAATGAAAAATGTTTTCCACTGAATTGTAAACATGGATGTGTGATGTCACCGTGGTTGTGTGATGTCACAGTGGTTGAGTGCTGTGTGATGTCACTGGGTTGTGTGATGTCACAGTGGTTGTGTGATGTCACTGGGTTGTGTGATGTCACAGTGGTTGTTTGATCTTACCTTGTGGGATGTCACCTGGTTGTGTGATGTCACAGTGGTTGTGTGATCTTACCTTGTGTGATGTCACCTGGTTGTGTGATGTCACAGTGGTTGTGTGATCTTACCTTGTGTGATGTCACCTGGTTGTGTGATGTCACCTGGTTGTGTGATGTCACAGTGGTTGTGTGATGTCACCTGGTTGTGTGATGTTACAGTGGTTGTGTGATCTTACCTTGTGTGATGTCACCTGGTTGTGTGATGTCACCTGGTTGTGTGATGTCACAGTGGTTGTGTGATGTCACCTGGTTGTGTGATGTTACAGTGGTTGTGTGATCTTACCTTGTGTGATGTCACCTGGTTGTGTGATGTCACAGTGGTTGTGTGATCTTACCTTGTGTGATGTCACCTGGTTGTGTGATGTCACAGTGGTTGTTTGATCTTACCTTGTGTGATGTCACCGTGGTTGTGTGATTTCACAGTGGATGTGCGATGTCACCGTGGTTGTGTGATGTCACCGTGGTTGTTTAACGTACTGTAAACAACAATGTAAGATCAACAGCCTGGTAGTCCTGGCGGCACGCAGCAGCGTAGGAAGGCCAGTCTACGCCAAGCACTGCAACCACGTAATATCAGTGTTCTGAAAACGCGAGGTTTTACCAGATAATGAATGATAAGCAAAGAGGCCGTTGTTATAGTTTCTGTTTGTAGTTGACACATTGCAAGATTTGGAAGAGAAGGTGCAGATATAGGTGGGAGAGAAGGAAATTGAAAATGAACCTGGGAAAGTGAACATGGGAAAGAGTTAAGTGGTATGTCACTTATGGAACACTTGGGTGTGTTTATTCTCTGAATGATTCACTTGCTCAGGAGGTTTCTTCTGTCCAGATGAAGCGATGCCTACACTGGAGGCAGTTGAAATAGAGGATAGTAAGTAGTGGTAGTAGTAGTAGTTGAAAGAGAGAGTAGTAAGTGGTGGTAGTAGTCGTTGAAATAGGGGGTAGTAAGTAGTAATAGTTGAGAGAGAGATTAGTAAGTGGTGGTAGAAGTAGTTGAAATAGATAGTAGTAATTAGTGTTAGTACTAATTGGTGGTGGTGGTAGTAGTTGAAAAAGTAGTAATTGGTGGAATAGTTGAAATAGTAGTAAGTGGTGGTAGTAGAGATTAAATCAAGCTTAAGAGTATATGCACTGACTTACACACACACACACACACACACACACACACACAGAGTGTGCAGGATTCGAACCTTCACACTCTGCATCAAAGTACGCAGTAATTTATCCACACAGCCAGACCACAGATAAATATGGGCGCCTAGTTGAAGTTAGACGGACACTCTGACGCCCCGGAACACCAAGCTTGCCGTGAGTTAAGTTGCATTTGTTTAATTAAAGTTAGATTACGTTAGGTTTAGTTAGACTGTATATCAATACAAAAAATAACCAATTATCACATACCACAACGACAATAAACGAATTACAAGATAAAGGCGAAAGTTGTGAAGTTAGGACGAGGACCCACCCAGAGCAATGTCAGTTAATTACTGTTTCAGACTCGTTAAACAGTCACCCGCTTGACTGTGTTAGTAACAATGATGAGCTGGAGCTCAACTTGTTCTCCAATAAGGCCAGACAATTTCATATCGAACTGCCCTCCATGCATTTCAACGCCCTCAATATGGAACTGAAAGTTCAATATTCACTAATCTCTGTTAGGTTAGGTTAAGTTAAGTTACGATGACGTATATTTCCGTCTGGTTACCCGATAATAACGAAATTGAACGAATGAATTGCGTCTGGCAGCGAGACCGTATTGCTCCATTCCTCACGTGTGTTTTCTCACGAACGGTAACAAGTTTGGTAGATGGGGTGGGCAGTGATGCTAGTAGGAGGGCAGGTGGGCAGTGATGCTAGTAGGGCAGGTGGGCAGTGATGCTAGTAGGAGGGCAGGTGGGCAGTGATGCTAGTAGGAGGGCAGGTGGGCAGTGATGCTAGTAGGAGGGCAGGTGAGCAGTGATGCTAGTAGGAGGGCAGGTGGGCAGTGATGCTAGTAGGAAGGCAGATGGGCAGTGATGCTAGTAGGAGGGCAGGTGAGCAGTGATGCTAGTAGGAGGGCAGATGGGCAGTGATGCTAGTAGGAGGGCAGGTGGGCAGTGATGCTAGTAGGAAGGCAGGTGGGCAGTGATGCTAGGAGGGCAGGTGGGCAGTGATGCTAGTAGGAGGGCAGGTGGGCAGTGATGCTAGTAAGAGGGCAGGTGGGCAGTGATGCTAGTAGAAGGGCAGGTGGCCAGTGATGCTAGTAGAGGCAGGTGGGCAGTGATGCTAGTAGGAAGGCAGGTGGGCAGTGATGCTAGTAGGAAGGTGGGCAGTGATGCTAGTAGGAGGGCAGGTGGGCAGTGATGCTAGTAGGAGGGAAGGTGGGCAGTGATGCTAGTAGGAGGGCAGGTGGGCAGTGATGCTAGTAGGAAGGCAGGTGGGCAGTGATGCTAGGAGGGCAGGTGGGCAGTGATGCTAGGAGGGCAGGTGGGCAGTGATGCTAGTAGGAGGGCAGGTGGCCAGTGATGCTAGTAGGAGGGCAGGTGGGCAGTGATGCTAGTAGGAGGGCAGGTGGCCAGTGATGCTAGTAGGAAGGCAGGTGGGCAGTGATGCTAGTAGGAAGGCAGGTGGGCAGTGATGCTAGTAGGAAGGAAGGTGGGTAGTGATGCTAGTAGGAGGGCAGGTGGGCAGTGATGCTAGTAGGAGGGAAGGTGGGCAGTGATGCTAGTAGGAGGGCAGGTGGGCAGTGATGCTAGTAGGAGGGCAGGTGGGCAGTGATGCTAGTAGGAGGGCAGGTGAGCAGTGATGCTAGTAGGAGGCAGGTGGGCAGTGATGCTAGTAGGAGGGCAGGTGGGCAGTGATGCTAGTAGGAGGGCAGGTGAGCAGTGATGCTAGTAGGAGGGCAGGTGGGCAGTGATGCTAGTAGGAAGGCAGGTGGGCAGTGATGCTAGTAGGAGGGCAGGTGAGCAGTGATGCTAGTAGGAGGGCAGGTGGGCAGTGATGCTAGTAGGAGGGCAGGTGGGCAGTGATGCTAGTAGGAAGGCAGGTGGGCAGTGATGCTAGGAGGGCAGGTGGGCAGTGATGCTAGTAGGAGGGCAGGTGGCCAGTGATGCTAGTAGGAGGGCAGGTGGGCAGTGATGCTAGTAGAAGGGCAGGTGGCCAGTGATGCTAGTAGGAAGGCAGGTGGGCAGTGATGCTAGTAGGAAGGCAGGTGGGCAGTGATGCTAATAGGAAGGTGGGCAGTGATGCTAGTAGGAGGGCAGGTGGGCAGTGATGCTAGTAGGAGGGAAGGTGGGCAGTGATGCTAGTAGGAGGGCAGGTGGGCAGTGATGCTAGTAGGAAGGCAGGTGGGCAGTGATGCTAGGAGGGCAGGTGGGCAGTGATGCTAGGAGGGCAGGTGGGCAGTGATGCTAGTAGGAGGGCAGGTGGCCAGTGATGCTAGTAGGAGGGCAGGTGGGCAGTGATGCTAGTAGGAGGGCAGGTGGCCAGTGATGCTAGTAGGAAGGCAGGTGGGCAGTGATGCTAGTAGGAAGGCAGGTGGGCAGTGATGCTAATAGGAAGGTGGGCAGTGATGCTAGTAGGAGGGCAGGTGGGCAGTGATGCTAGTAGGAGGGAAGGTGGGCAGTGATGCTAGTAGGAGGGCAGGTGGGCAGTGATGCTAGTAGGAAGGCAGGTGGGCAGTGATGCTAGGAGGGCAGGTGGGCAGTGATGCTAGGAGGGCAGGTGGGCAGTGATGCTAGTAGGAGGGCAGGTGGCCAGTGATGCTAGTAGGAGGGCAGGTGGGCAGTGATGCTAGTAGGAGGGCAGGTGGCCAGTGATGCTAGTAGGAAGGCAGGTGGGCAGTGATGCTAGTAGGAAGGCAGGTGGGCAGTGATGCTAGTAGGAAGGCAGGTGGGCAATGATGGAGCTAGTGAGGAAAATACAACGTTTCGCTCTGTGTAGAGCTTTATCGAGTCATGACTCGATAAAGCTCTACACAGAGCGAAACGTTGAGCCAATAGAAGCGTGTTCAACATGTGTCTTGGCTGTCTGCAGTACGTCCTTTGTATTTGAGAGAGATGTTTGCACCTGGTAGAACATCCTTAGAGGATGTTGCTTGTGCCATTCTGAGAAGACAAGCAACGGGTGATGGTGAATATATTTCCTTCATTGTCTTAAAATATTACTATTAAGTTACAATTTATTATAAAAGTATATGATTATATAATTTATTACTCAGGTTATAATATTATTATTATTAGTAGTAGTAGTAGAATAATAATAGTAATAATTGTAATAATAGTAATAACAGTATTAGTAATAGTAGTAGTGTTAGTTGTAAAAGTAGTAGTAATAGTGTTAGTTGTAATAGTAGCAGCATTAGTTGTAATTAAATAATAGTAGTAATAGTAGTGGCATCAATAATAGTGGTAATAACAGTAATGGTGATAGTATTAATAGTAATATCATTGGTAGTAATAGTAGCAATAGTAGCAGTCGTAGTTTAATGATAGCGAGAGAAGGTAGTAACCAATCAGAGGTGAAAATCCCAATATGTTACACTGACGACAATGATAATATGTCAAATAATATGGTACATATCGTTCACAATGAAATTCCATTAGCAAGTCATCCGTCCTGTTCAGAATATATGGTTGAACGCAGATCAGTGTTTCAGCGCGTTCCATGAACTGTTAAAAACAGTGTTTCATACATGTATTCATGAATTCATACTGAGTGAAAATACATTATTGGCTCAAAGACGTAGCATGAATATTGTAGAGAATATTTGCTAGTATTCCGAGAGATATTACAGTGAGGAATACTACTAGGTAGTGGGTTACTAGTGAAGATTCTGGTGCAAATTTGGGGGTATTATATTCAGTACAAACATTTCAATATTCAGTACAAACAATACAATATTTAGTACAAACACTACAGTATTCAGTACAAACACTACAATATTCAGTACAAACACTACAATATTCAGTACAAACACTACAATATTCAGTACAAACACTACAATATTCAGTACAAACACTACAATATTCAGTACAAACACTACAATATTCAGTACAAACACTACAATATTCAGTACAAACACTACAATATTCAGTACAAAACTACAATATTCAGTACAAAACACTACAATATTCAGTACAAACACTACAATATTCAGTACAAAACGCTACAGTATGTTGGGTATTCAGTGTAAAGCTTTACGAAAGAATTAGTGTGTAAATAGGCCTAAATACGAATTTACTATACAATTAAAAACAGTAGTTTGTCACGCGGATTAGTCACACACACACACACATACACATGTCCTACGAGGAGAGGTTAAGGGACTCGACCTGACAACACTGGAGGACGGGAGGGACAGGGGGAGACATTATAATAACATATAAATTACTGAGAGGAACCGACAAGGTGGACAGAGACAGGATGTTCCTGAGATGGG
This sequence comes from Cherax destructor, assembly GCA_009830355.1. NCBI lineage: Eukaryota > Metazoa > Arthropoda > Malacostraca > Decapoda > Parastacidae > Cherax > Cherax destructor. Next base: position 306,745 of record WNWK01000506.1, on the reverse strand, counting down.
ACACAGCAACAAGGGGTCACAGTTGGAAGTTGAAGACTCAGATGAGTCAGAGAGTCTGGATAGTGAGGTGGTGGAGGCAGGTTCCATTCATAGCTTTAAGAAGAGGTATGATAAAGCTGACGGAGCAGGGAGTGAGTGACCTAGTAGCGACCAGTGAAGAGGCGGGGCCAGGAGCTATGACTAAACCCCTGCAACCACAATTAAGAAATATTAAACGCTATATTATTATTTTCTGCACAAAGTATATCACAGTTATATCTCAGATATACATCTGAGGTATATATCACAGCTATACATCTGAGGTATATATCACAGCTATACATCTAAGCTATACATCTGAGGTATATATCACAGTTATACATCTAAGGTATACATCTCAAGTATACATCTCAGGTATACATCTCAGGTATACATCTCAGGTATATATCTCAGGTATATATCTCAGGTATTTATCTCAGGTACACATGTAAGGTAAATATCTGAGGTAAACCTCTCAGGTATACATTTTAAGTATATATCACATCTATACATCTAAGGCATATATATCAGGTATACATCTTAGAAAATTATCTCAGATATACTTCTCAGGTATACATCTCAGGTATATATTTCAGGTATATATCTGAGGTATGCATCTCAGGTATGCATCTCAGGTATACATCTTAGGTATATATCACAAGTATATATATCAGAGGAGTATGTCAGGTATATTTAAAATATATATCACTGGTATATCATAGACATATATTACATATATATATAACTGTAAATAAGAGCACAGTAATCAGCTGATATCACAATGTGCTGAACAGCCACTGTGAAAAATAGGAGAATTCCAAACGCTTTCGTGATTTCTCATACTATCAAGGAACTGTTCCTTGATAATGTGAGAAATCACTAAAGCGCTCGGAATTATACTATTTTTTTTTTTAGTGTCTGTTCAGCATATATATCACTGTTGTATCTCACATATATCAGAAGTATAACACACTGAAACATTGACCACAATAGCCACATACTCGAAAAGAGGGTCTCGTGATTCAAGGAATTGGAGGTACCCTTCTCCTTAATCTAATCAAACATAATTACCCACCATTTCCCAGGCGTTATATGGCCTCTATAATCTCACCTTCAAGAACTCGTGTACATTTCAGTCTCGTGATAAGACAAAGGAATTTAGCTAATTAGCTAATGAGACTTTGTGGAACTTTGGGGTATTTGACTATGTGGGCAGTTGTGAGACTTTGTGGCCATTTGTGTGACTTCTTGGGACTTTGTGGGCATTTGTAACACTTTTTGGAACTTTGTGGCATTTGTGATACTTTATGGGCATCTGCGACACTTTGTGGAACTTTATGGGCATTTGTGAGACTTTGTGGTACTTTGCTGGCATTTTTGACTCATTGTGGAACTTTGGGGTATTTATTTTTGTGGGCATTTGTGTGACTTTATGGGTATTTTTGTCCGTACCTTGTGAATATTTGTGGAACTTTATGTGACATTATATTGGCACTTTGTGGGTATCTGTGGAACTCTGTAGGTATTTGTAGAACTTTTTGGACATTTGTAATTACTGATGGGAATTTGTGGGCATTTGCTTCATTTTATAGGCATTTGTAGGCGTTTTGTGGGCATTTAGGAGATTTTGTGGGTATTTATGGAGCTCTATGGGTATTTGTAGAACTTTGTGGACATTTATAATTATTTGTGGGAATTTGCAGGATTTTGTGGGCATTTGCTTCATTTTATGGGCATTTGTAGGTGTTTTGTGGGTATTTAGGGGACTTTGTGGGTATTTTGAGACTGTGGGTATTTTGAAAGTTTGTGGGCACTTTTCGCTAAGGGAAAGTCTGACGTTTTTAATCTATTAGAGCGCCCCGGGGGGCGGGTGAGGTGACGCCCAACAGACAGCAGCGGATATGGTTCAGGAATTACCCTGACTGGCGGGGGAACACGGTCCACTCTATCTTCCCTCATACTCACACCTCACACTCGCTTCTCCCCTCCACTCTTTTATTTCTCCCCCGCCATTTGTTCATTTCTCCCCGCCATTTATTCATTTCTACTCCGCCATTTTTTCATTTCTCCTCGCCATTTGTTAATTTCTACCCCGCCATTTGTTCATTTCTCCCCGCCATTTATTCATTTCTACTCCGCCATTTTTTCATTTCTCCCCGCCATTTGTTAATTTCTACCCCGCCATTTGTTCATTTCTACCCCGTCATTTGTTCATTTCTACCCCCCATTTGTTCATTTCTCCCTGCCATTTGTTCATTTCTACCCGCCATTTGTTCATTTCTCCCCCGGCATTTGTTCATTCCTCCCCACCACTGATTAATTTCTCCCCGCCACTCATTCATGTCTACCGTCATATTTCTCCCTTAATTTTGCTGTTTACTTTCTCCCCATCACTAACACTGTTTACTTTCGCACCACCACTGACACTACTTTCTCCCCACCACTGACATTTTCTCCAAACCACTGGCACTGTTTACTTTCTCCCACCACTGGCACTGTTTACTTTCTCCCACCACTGACAGTTTACTTTCTCCCACCACTGACAGTTTACTTTCTCCCACCACTGACAGTTTACTTTCTCCCACCACTGACAGTTTACTTTCTCCCACCACTGACAGTTTACTTTCTTCCACCACAGACAGTTTACTTTCTCCCACCACTGACAGTTTACTTTCTCCCACCACTGACAGTTTACTTTCTCCCACCACTGACAGTTTACTTTCTCCCACCACTGACAGTTTACTTTCTCCCACCACTGACAGTTTACTTTCTCCCACCACTGACAGTTTACTTTCTCCCACCACTGACAGTTTACTTTCTCCCACCACTGACAGTTTACTTTCTCCCACCACTGACAGTTTACTTTCTCCAACCACTGACAGTTTACTTTCTCCAACCACTGACAGTTTACTTTCTCCCTACCACTGGCTGGCATTTTACATTCTCCCAACCACTGACACTTTACTTTCTCCCCGCGACTGTCACCACTGACACTGTTTATTTTCTCCCCAAAACTGACACTGTTTACTTTCTCCCCACCACTGACATTGATCTGAGAGCGGGCCACGGGACCGATTACCCTGGCACCATGAAGAAGTAGGCACCAAGCTAGTAGGCACCAGGCTAGTAGGCACCAGGTTGGTAGACACCAGGCTAGTAGACACCAGGCTAGTAGACACCAGGTTGGTAGACACCAGGCTAGTAGACAACAGGCTAGTAGACACCAGGTTGGTAGACACCAGGCTGGTAGACACCAGGTTGGTAGTAGACACTAGGCTGGTAAGACACCAGGCTGGTAGACACCAGGCTGGTGATGGGTATGTGAGTCAACGGTCCACCAGCAGCAACAGCCTGGTTGACCAGGTAAGAATCGGACGAGCCTGGCCCATGGCCAGGCTCTGGGAGTAGAAAAACTCTGAAAACTCATCAAAGGTATACCAAAGGTATAACCATATGGATCTAAACCAGTGCCTTGAAAGGATCAACTTTCTGGCAGCTGAAGTATGCTCAAGGTATATTCCCCTAAGAAAAAGGAAGAGAAGAAGTAAACTGGAGAGAGAGAGAGAGAGAGAGAGAGAGAGAGAGAGAGAGAGAGAGACGCTCTCTCTTGAGTGAGATACTGAAGTCTCAGTACTACTCAGTGTTTAGAGAGCCATTAATCGGTCTAAAGATCGACAATCCAAATGATTTTTTCATGAATGAGCCTCAAAAGCCTGTCAATGTAGGCCAAATTTCTGACATAACCCTAATTCCATTGGACTTTTAAAAAGCCATTGACAACATGCCCATACACTCAGCCCCAGGCCCAGACTCATGGAACTCTGTTTTCATTAAAAACTGCAAGAAACCCCTTTCTCGTGGCTTAAGTATGTTATGGAGAAGGAGCATAGACAACGGATATAGCCACACTCCATAAAGGTGGCAGCAAAGCAATAGCAAACAAAAAACTATAGACTGATAGCTCTAACGTCCCACAATCTTAAAAATCTTCGAAAGAGTTCTAAGAAGCATGATCGCAAATCACTTTGATTCCCAACAACTTTATAATCCAGGGCAACATGGGCTCAGAGCAGGACGCTCCTGCCTCTCGCAACTACTGGACCAATATGATATGGTCTTGGATGCACTGGAAGACAAACAGAATGCAGATGTAGCATACACAGATTTTGCAAAAGCCTTTGACTAGTGCGATCAAGCTATAATAGTGCACAAAATGCGTGTGTTAAAGGAATAACTAGAGTAAACGGAGTTAAGTCGGAGGCAGCCACAGTGAAAAGATGTTACACAAGGCATAGTACTCGCCCCCATCCTGTTCCTCGTCCTCGTATCAGACATAAACAGAGATGTAAACCATAGGACTATCATCCTTTGCAGACGATACTAGAATCTGCACGAGACTGTCATCCACTGAGGACACGGTAAATCCCCAACCGGATATAAACTAAGTTTTCCAATGGGCAACGGAAAACAGTATGAAGTTCGATGAGGACAAATTTCAACTACTCCGTTATGGAAAACTGGAGGAAATAATAGCTAGGACGGAGTATACTACAAACTCTAACCACACAATAGAGCGAAAAAGTAGTGTGAAGGACCTGGGAGTGTTAATGTCAGAGGATCTCACCACAACAGTGTCACTATCATATATGCGAGGAAAATGATGGTATGGATAATAAGAACCTTCAAAACAAGGGATGCTATGCCAATGATGATCTTTTTTAAATCACTTGTTCTCTCTAGGCTGGAATACTGCTGTACACTAACAGCTCCATTCAAAGGCAGGTGAAATCGCAGATCTTGAGAATGTACAGAGAACCTTTATTGCACATATAAGTTCCGTCAAACACCTTAATTACTGGGAACGCCTGGAAGCACTTGACTTGTACTCACTGGAGCGCAGGCGAGATACATCGTACTCCACACCTGGAAAATCCTGGAGGAACTGGTCCCTAATCTGCACACACAAATCACTCCCTGCGAAAGCAAAAGACTTGGCAGGCGTTGCAACATACCCCCTGTGAAAAGTGGGGGTGCATTAGTACACTAAAAGAAAACACAATAAGTGTCCGGGGCTCAAGACTGTTCAACAGCCTCACACCAGCCATAAAGGGAATTTTCAATAGACCCTGACTGCCTTCAAGAGGGAGCTGGACATATACCTAAAGTCAGTACGTTGGACTACATATGGACAGCAGTAACATAATGGTTGGTCAGTCCCTGATCACCGGGAAACCTGGTCAAGGACCGGACCGCGGGAGCGTTGACCTCCGGAACACCCTTCAGGTAGACTCCAGGTAAGCCATGTCATGGTGGGAGGAGAGAACCCTCCCAACACTACTCAAGATAGAAATAACATCGGTATTTTTATCCACATTAAAAAAACAAAGATAGACAATACCCAGCACGGAGATGTCCGCCGAGTCAATTTCAGAAACAGCAGCGGTATCAGGGTAAGGACCAGGGCCAGGGCCAGCTGCAGCAACCGGGAGCCTGGGTGAGTCTGGCTCCGGGTCGTTGCCATAAACTATATCCAGGCAAGAGTCGCCAGGAGGTGCATCCGCAAGGGGACCAGGAGAGGGAGGCGTCGTGACTGACATAAGTTTTTGCATGTTATGTGATGGGAGAGAGAGAGAGAGAGAGAGAGAGAGAGAGAGAGAGAGAGAGAGAGAGAGAGAGAGAGAGAGAGAGAGAGAGAGAGAACAAGTGTAAAATGATAGGAATAATAACTACTGCTTCATTACATATCAGAAGAGGTCGGTGTGCAGCCACTTGTCCTAACCCTCTATTATGCCAGGGAACACCCTCTATCCTGCACAGGAACATCCTCTATCCTGCCCGGGAACACCCTCTATTCTACCCAGGAAACACCCTCTATCCTGCCCGGGAACACCCTCTATCCTGCCCGGGAACACCCTCTATCCTGCCCAGGGAACACCCTCTATCCTGCCAGGAAACACCCTCTATCCTACACAGAGAACACCCTCTATCCTACACAGGGAACACACTCTATCCTGTCCAGGGAACACCCCTTCAATCCTGCCCAGGGAACACCCTCTATCCTCCCCAGGGAAGTCCCTCTATCCTGCCCAGGGAATACCCTCTATCCTGCCCGGGAACCCCCTCTATCCTGCCCAGAGAACACCCTCTATCCTCCCCAGGGAATCCCCTCTATCCTGCCCAGGGAACACCCTCTATCCTGCCCGGGAACCCCCTCAATCCTGTCCAGAGAACACCCTCTATCCTGCCCAGAGAACACCCTCTATCCTGCCCAGGGAACACCCTCTATCCTACCCGAGAACTCCCTCTATCCTGCCCAGGGAACTCCCTCTATCCTTCCCAGGGAACACCCTCTATCCTGCCCAGGGAACACCCTCTATCCTGCCCAGGGAACACCCTCTATCCTGCCCAGGGAACATCCTCTCTCCTGCCCAAGGAACACCCTCTGCCCTGCCCAGGGAACATCCTCTATCTTGCCCAGGGAACACTCTCTATCCTGCCAGGGAACACCCTCTATCCTGAACAGGGAACACCCTGTATCCTGCCCAAGGAACACCCTCTATCCTGCCAGGGAACACCTATCCTGCCCAGAAAACACCCTCTATCCTGCCCAGGGAACACCCTCTATCCTGCCAGTAAACACTCTCTATCCTGTCCAGGGAACACCCTCTATCCTGCCCAGGAAACACCCTTTATCCTGCCAGGGAACACCACCTATCCTGCCCAGGGAACACCCTCTATCTTGCGCAGGGAACATCCTTTATCCTGACCAAGGAACACCCTGTATCCTGACCAGGGAACACCCTGTATCTTGCCCAGGAAACACACACTATCCTGCCCACGGAACACCCTCTATCTTGCCCAGGGAACACCCTCTATCCTGCCCAGGAAACACCCTTTATCCTCCCCATGTAACACCCTCTATTCTGCCCAGGAAGCATCCTTTATCCTGCCCAGGAAACACCCTTTATCCTGCCCAGGGAACACCTTCTATCCTGCCCTTGATACACCCTCTATCCTGCCAGGGAACACCTTCTATCTTGCCCAGGGAACACCCTCTATCCTGTCCAGGGAACACCCTCTATCTTGCCCAGGGAACACCATCTATCCTGCCAAAGAAACACCCTTCATCCTGCCCAGGGAACACCCTTTATCCTTCCCAGGGAACACCCTCTATCTTGCTCAGGGAACACCCTCTATCCTGCCCAGGGAACACCCTCTATTTTGCCCATGGAACACCCTTTATCCTGCCCAGGGAACACCCTCTATCCTGCCCAGGGAACACCCTCTATCCTGCCCAGGAACACTATTCTGCCCAAGGAACACCCTCTATCCTGCCCAGGGAACACCCTCGATTTTGCCCAGGGAACACCCTCTATCCTGCCCAGGGAACACCCTCTATCCTGCCCAGGGAACACCCTCTATCCTGCCCAGGGAACACCCTCTATCCTGCCCAGGGAACACCCTTTATCCTGCCTAAGTAACACCCTCTATCTTGACCAGGAAACACACTTTATCCTGCCCAGGAAGCATCCTTTATCCTGCCCAGGGAACACCCTTTATCCTGCCCAGGGAACACCCTCTATCCTTCCCAGGGAACACTCTCTATCCAGTCCAGGGAACACCCTCTCTCTTTCCCAGGGAACACCCTTTATCCTGTCAAGGGAACACCCTCTATCCTGCCCAGGGAACACCTATCCTGCCCAGGAAACACCCTTTATCCTGCCCAGGGAACACCCTCTATCCTGTCAGGGAACACCCTCTATCCTGCCCAGGGAACACCCTTTATCCTGCCCAGGGAACACCCTCTATCCTGCCCAGGGAACACCCTCTATCCTGCCCAGGGAACACCCTTTATCTTTCCCAGGGAACACCCTTTATCCTGCCAATAACACCTATCCTGCCCAGGGAACACCCTTTATCCTGCCCATGGAACACCCTTTATCTTTCCCAGGGAACACCCTTTATCCTGCCCAGGGAACACCCTCTATCCTTCCCAGGGAACACACACTATCCAGTCCAGGGAACACCCTCTCTCTTTCCCAGGGAACACCCTTTATTCTGCCAAGGGAACACCCTCTATCCTGCCCAGGGAACACCTATCCTGCCCAGGAAACACCCTCTATCCTGCCCAGGAACACCCTCTATTCTGTCAGGGAACACCTTCTATCCTGCCCAGGGAACACCCTCTATCCTGCCCAGGGAACACCCTTTATCCTGCCCAGGGAACACCCTTTATCTTTCCCAGGGAACACCCTTTATCCTGCCCAGATAACACCTATCCTGCCCAGGGAACACCCTTTATCCTGCCCAGGGAACACCCTCAGTCTTGCCAAGGGAACACCCTCTATCCTGCCCAGGGAACACCCTTTATCCTGCCCAGGGAACACCCTTTATCTTTCCCAGGGAACACCCTTTATCCTGCCCAGATAACACCTATCCTGCCCATGAAACACCCTTTATCCTTCCCAGGGAGCACCCTCTATCCTGCCCAGGGAACACCCTCTATCCTGCCAAGGAAGCACCCTTTATCCTGCCAAGGTAACACCCTCTGTCCTGCCCAGGGAACACCCTCTATCCTGCCCAGGGAACACTCTTTATCTTGTCCAGGGAACACCCTTTATCCTGCCCAGGGAACACTCTTTATCCTGCCCTTTGAACACCCTCTATCTTGCGCAGGGAACACTCTTTATCCTGCCCATGGAACACCCTTTATCCTGCCCAGGGAACACCCTCTATCTTGCCCAGGGAACACTCTCTATCCTGCCTCTTAAACACCCTTTATTCTCCACAGGAAGCATCCTTTATCCTGTCCAGGGAACACCTATCCTGCCCAGGAAACACCCTCTATCCAGCCCTGGGAACACCCTCTATCCTGCCCAGGGATCACCCTCTATCTTTCCCAGGGAACACCCTTTATTCTGCTCAGAGAACACCCTCTATCCTACCCAGGGAACACCCTCTATCTTGCCCAGGGAACACCGTCTCTCCTGCCCACGGAACACCCCTCTATCCTGCCCAAGGAACACCCTCTATCCTGCCCAGGAACACCCTCTTTCTTGCCCAGGGAACACCATCTTTCCTGCCCATGGAACACCCTTTATCCTGCCCAGGGAACACCCTTTATCCTGCCCAGGGAACACCCTCTATCCTGCCCAGGGAACACCCTCTATCCTGCCCAGGGAACACCCTCTATCCTGCCCAGGGAACACCCTCTATCCTGCCCAGGAAGCACCCTTTATCCTGCCAAGGTAACACTCTCTGTCCTGCCAAGGTAACACCCTCTGTCCTGCCCAGGGAACACCCTCTATCCTGCCCAGGGAACACCCTTTATCTTGTCCAGGGAACACCCTTTATCCTGCCCAGGGAACACTCTTTATCCTGCCCTTTGAACACCCTCTATCCTGCCCAGGGAACACCCTCTATCTTGCGCAGGGAACACTCTTTATCCTGCCCATGGAACACCCTTTATCCTGCCCAGGGAAGACCCTCTATCTTGCCCAGGGAACACTTTATCCTGCCCATGGAACACCCTCTATCCTGCCCAGGGAACACCCTTTATCCTGTCCAGGGAACACTTTCTATCTTGCACATAAAACACCCTTTATCCTGCCCAAGGAACACCCTCTATCCTGCCCAGGGAACACCCTCTATCTTGCCCAGGGAACACCCTTTATCCTGCCCAGGGAACACTTTCTATCTTGCACATGGAACACCCTTTATCCTGCCTAGGGAACACCCTCTATTTTGCCTAGGGAACACCCTTTATCCTGCCTAGGGAACACACTCTATCCTGCTCAAGGAACACCACTAACATAGCTCTCCCAGAACTAATTAATCGTGACTGACGAAATCTTAATACCACGATCGTAAACAAACCACGGAACGGGTGAGTTTGAACCCATAGCGAGTGAGCATTAAGACTCACTTGCCATAGGTTCAAATCCCACCCGTTACGTAATTTAATAGTCAGGCTTAGTAAAGCCTACTAGTTACACTACGAGTTGCAAAAGCACCAGCAGCTAGTGAGGGGTCAATGGTGTTCCAGTTAGTACTCTGGGAGGGTCTCGTCACCCCTGGTCATAAACCGGGCCGCGGGGGCGTTTACCCCCGGAACACCCTCCAGGTATACCCCTGGAGCCTCAGGTGACGTCAGGTAACACCTCCGCCACCGAATGAACCACCCATCGCTCCAGCAGGTGCTCCACCTGACCACCTCGAGAGTACAGGTGGTGGATCCTGCCATAATTTCCCCGGGGCAAAAATAAACGAATGGTTATAAATCCCCGCTATTTAAGCTAAAGTAGGGAGGGCAAGGAGCTAGGTTCTTAGTCAGGTTAAGCTACTGCAACCTTACCACCACTGTAAGCTGGTGATCCAGCAACAGGTGATGTATGATTGTCCTCTTTCAGCACTTCCCTATCACTAATAATAATAATAATAATAAAAAATAATAAAACAGTTAGTGGGGTACTGGAGCCCCATACAGGTGAATGCTTTAAATTTTCACACAGTTGACTCCTTTAAATTCTCACACAGGTGACTCCTTTAAATTCTCACACAGGTGACTCCTTTAAATTCTCACACAGTTGACTCCTTTAAATTCTCACACAGGTGACTCCTTTAAATTCTCACACAGGTGACTCCTTTAAATTCTCACACAGGTGACTCCTTTAAATTCTCACACAGGTGACTCCTTTAAATTCTCACACAGGTGACTCCTTTAAATTCTCACACAGGTGACTCCTTTAAATTCTCACACAGGTGACTCCTTTAAATTCTCACACAGGTGACTCCTTTAAATTCTCACACAGGTGACTCCTTTAAATTCTCACACAGGTGACTCCTTTAAATTCTCACACAGGTGACTCCTTTAAATTCTCACACAGGTGACTCCTTTAAATTCTCACACAGGTGACTCCTTTAAATTCTCACACAGGTGACTCCTTTAAATTCTCACACAGGTGACTCCTTTAAATTCTCACACAGGTGACTCCTTTAAATTCTCACACAGGTGACTCCTTTAAATTCTCACACAGGTGACTCCTTTAAATTCTCACACAGGGGACTCCTTTAAATTCTCACACAGGGGACTCCTTTAAATTCTCACACAGGGGACTCCTTTAAATTCTCACACAGGTGTCTCCTTTAAATTCTCACACAGGTTTCTCCTTTAAATTCTCACACAGGTGACTCCTTTAAATTCTCACACAGGTGTACGAGTGACTTTAAAATATTGGGTCACGTGACTCTAGCTGACAGCCGGGAGTCATGTTTACAGTTTGACGCAATTGACTTGGAATCAGATGGTGTGGAGTGCAGGTGTGGGTGTGTGACGTGTGGGTGTAGGTGTGTGTGTGATATGCAGGTGTGGGCTTGTGATGTGCAGATGTAGGTGTGTGTTGTGCAGGTGTGTGATATAAGAACTAAAGAACATAAGAAGGAACACTGCAGCAGGCCTACTGGCCCATGCGAGGCAAGTCCAATTCTCCCACCTACTTAAGTCAATGCCTTAACCTAGTCAGGTCAGTCACATTCACTTAATGGAGGAGCACGGCATCTGACCTAGTAGCACAAGCTAGTCAGGTCCAACTCACACCCACTCATGTATTTATCCAACCTATTTTTAAAACTACACAACGTCTTAGCATATATAGGTGTGTGATGTGAAAGTGTAAGTGTGTGATGTCCAGGTGTAATTTGCAGGTGTGGGTGTGATGTGCAGAAGTGTGTGTGTTTGTGTGCTGTGCAGAAGTGTGTGTGTGACATGCAGGTGTGGATGTGATGTGCAGGTGTGGGTGAACTACCCTATCTGTGTTTGCAGGGGTTGATTCACAGCTCCTGGCCATGCTTAACTCTCAGAGATCTGCTGCTGGTCCGGGACCACATATCTACCCCTGTCACTGATGTATATTAGGCAGGTGTATGAGTGTGGCACCCGAATGTGTATATTGAATATGTGTACCTGTATGTATGTGTTGTGTGTACCTGTATGTATGTGTAGTATGTGCAGGTGGAACAATACAGCCATAGGGATAAGCTTGGAGGCGGCTGCGTGACATAGGGATAAGCTTGGAGGCGGCTGCGTGACATAGGGATAAGCTTGGAGGCGGCTGCGTGACATAGGGATAAGCTTGGAGGCGGCTGCGTGACATAGGGATAAGCTTGGAGGCGGCTGCGTGACATAGGGATAAGCTTGGAGGCGGCTGCGTGACATAGGGATAAGCTTGGAGGCGGCTGCGTGACATAGGGATAAGCTTGGAGGCGGCTGCGTGACATAGGGATAAGCTTGGAGGCGGCTGCGTGACATAGGGATAAGCTTGGAGGCGGCTGCGTGATATAGGGATAAGCTTGGAGGCGGCTGTGTGACATAGGGATAAGCTTGGAGGCGGCTGCGTGACATAGGGATAAGCTTGGAGGCGGCTGCGTGACATAGGGATAAGCTTGGAGGCGTCTGCGTGACATAGGGATAAGCTTGGAGGCGGCTGTGTGACATAGGGATAAGCTTGGAGGCGGCTGCGTGACATAGGGATAAGCTTGGAGGCAGCTGCGTGACATAGGGATAAGCTTGGAGGCGGCTGCGTGACATAGGGATTATCGCGCTGCTGACGGGTTCTCTCCTTGGTTCATGTGTACGAGTGTAACTTGCACCGTCCATCCATCCAGGGCTCATTCTGGTGGCGGGAGGCTGAGTGTTGTTGTGGTGCAGCAGCAGCGGCGGCAGCAGCAGCAGCAGCAGCAGCAGCGGCGGCAGCAGTAGCATCATCACTGCTCATCTCCACGCTATCATCTGGCACTGTTCGTCCACCCACGATGCCATAATATCTATCCAACACACCTTGGCCATTTAAAAATGAAGCCATTATTAATGAGGCTGTGTACGGCGGTCGTCACAGACTTTGCCGTCAGCATTTGGGAGGAAAAGAGGTGGTGCGCATGCGCGCAGCATCCTTGCCACGTTGCCACTTGTTTGGTTTGCTTGATGTTAGAGTGTGTGGTTGGTGTAGCTAAGCAGGCGCTGCACCCGTGTATCATACAACCTAGCAGATGCCTGCCAGTGTTAATACGGTATTGATCAGAAGCGGTAATAGTGGAAGTATGAGAGGAGTTGGTAGAGAGTAACGGCATCGCAGGGTGCCGGGAGAGGAGAGGACGGAGGAGGAGGAGGGCAGGCCAGGAAGAACAGTGCTCAGTACGAGTGAGGCAGTGTCACTATACCTGCCTCCCCGCCGCTCCTGTGACACCCCTGCCACACTTTAGGGGCATCGTCGCTCGTCTGCCAGAGTCACAGGGCACTGGCATTGGCACTGACCCTCCAGGTTGCCTTATGTTGGTGCCTGGTAGCCATGGATAAACACCCAGGTCGGGAGAGATGTTCCAGCGATCCTTATTTGTGGCAAAAGTGATTTTTGTGTGTTTGTTATACCATAAATATTTGTGTGTTTATACTGAGTTGCGAGTGTATAGAAATCTTAGCTAAGGCTTGAGTGAATTCCAAGTGTGTTTAGTGTGTAACTTTAGAAAAGTTGAAAGAGAAACATATAAGCAGCGAATTTGCTTGTGGGTTGCTGTAATACCGTGTGGAAGTTCGTGCGGGTGAAGTGGAGTGAGTGGTGTAGTAGTTGCAGTAGCAGGTGAGCCTGCCACCTGCCCGAGGGAGGCTGAGGCACCTGGCGGCGGCGGCGGCGGCGGCGGTGTCAAACTCGTGCCAGCTGCCCTCCGCCATGGATCAATAGCCACCGCTGCCCACCGTGCGAGCGGCCCCCCGCACCTGTGTGCTCCCCGCCGCCGCCTCCGCCGCTATCTACTCAGGTGTGGGCGTACTGCCATGACCATCTACTCGAGCCAAGGAGAGTAGCGCCCAAGGGCGTTGCGTCTCTGCTGAGGGGCTCTGGGGGGGGTAAGCAGGCAGCAGTAGTAGCAGGAGGAACAAGGCCGGAGACGTGCCCGCAAGGAAGGGCATGCGACGCAGCAACCAACCCCCGATGGATCTACCCAGAGAATACCACGGTGCCCCTCCAGAACATTACCGCGACCACCCACCCCCCTACCGTCAGCACGTCACCCTAGAGCACTTCCGCCCCGCCACAAGCATGGATCTCTACCGCCCCGCCACCTCGCACACTGAGTCCTACAGGAGCTCCGGGGCCTCCGGTACACAGTCCGACCCTTTCCGCTCCGGTTCCAGCGGTGGACAGGCACTACCTTCCTACCACGTGTGCACATCTTCAGCGGAAAGTTTCCGGCCCACCAGCAGTGGACACACTTTCCACCACAGCCCCAGCTGCCCCCACACCTCCCTGGCGGGGCACGCCCCGCCTCAGCACGACCCGTTCCACACCTTCTCCAGCGACATGTGTCGGGGCCTGGGGAACGGACCTGACGGCTACTCTGAGAGCTCGCTGCAAGCACGACCCCACGAGCACCACCACCACGACCCGCACCACCATGACCCGTATCTCCGTCACCCGTCACCGCAGGACCTGGGCGGGTCCCGCGGCCATGTGTCAGGAGCTCAGGCACCAGACATGTACCGCGATCTGCCGCCTTTAATGCCTCACCACCATCATCACCACCATCACCACCACCCACAGCAGCAACAGCAGCAGCAGCAGCAGCAGCAGCACCCTCACCACCTGGTGAGACACAGCTCCACCATTGATAGACACACGCTGGAACGTCATCGCACAAACCTGGAAACCCGCGGTGCTCTGGAACCCCACCAGGAGGTGGCTAGCCCAAGAGATCCTTTAGAGCCCTCGACACTGTTGGAGTCACGGCATCACATGAGCAGTGCTCCAGACATGTTGCGACACCACCGCTCCGTGCCAGATATGTATGCTTCCTTACAAGAAGAAGAAGCAGAAGAACAGCACACATACGGCGAGGGTTGTCGCCTCCGTCGTCAACAGTCCATCAGTAAAGAAGGCACAACCAGCACTTCGGGCAGCGCAGCCTCAGAACCAACCACTCGCCCACGATCCAGACCATTTGGTCTCCAACGACAACATTCCTTAGGCCAGGAACTATCACGACCCTTCTCAAATACGCTGGACTTCCGCCACTCACACGACCTGAGGGGCCTGCAGCAGGATATAACCAGGTCACAAAGCAACGCCCTGGACCTGGCTCGAGCAGGAAGCGTGGGAGGCCTCGCTCCTAGCATAGCTGACATTCGTAGGTCGCGAAGCAATGCCCAAGAGATGTGTCGAGGGGCACGAGCGGGTAGCGAAGGTAGGGAGATCCGTCACGCTCACTCCACTCACGATATTCCCATCTCACACTCGCCACGCTCCAGGTCACCCCGCTCCCACCAGACCCTGCCCGATGTGTACCCAGAACCCCCCAGGGCATCCTCCGGGGGGTCCAGCGGGCCCTCGCCACCAATACCCAGCGGTCCACCATCGGACTCAGCCAGGTCTGGAAGCCAGGGAGGTTTGGACTATCCCAGGCAACACTCTGCTTACTGCGAGGTGGCCCGGGCAGCACAGCAGCAGCAGCAGCAACAACAGCACCATCACTATTATCATATGAACGTGCCACAGCAATCTAGCAGGGTGAGTCAGGTAGGAGGGAACCAACAATCCTACCACCACCACCACCACCACCACACCGACCACACCACCACAACCACCACCAACCAGCACAACACCGGTCGTCAGATACTCCGCAACGGCCGACTCAAAGTCAGTCGGCTTCCTTTATACTTAGTTGGTCGTTGGTGATTAGTCGGTGTTGTCGCTCATGTTAGATTTAGAATCTCTCTCTCTCTCTCTCTCTCTCTCTCTCTCTCTCTCTCTCTCTCTCTCAATATTTGCATACATAAATTTCAGTCATCTTAGAGCTGTGTGCGTCAGTCATCATTGATGTTTTATTTCCATTTCTGCGGATTTCTTTTTAGTTACAGTAAATGTTTTAAAGGCCGGTATACATGTGTGTGTGTGTGTGTGTGTGTGTGTGTGTGTGTGTGTGTGTGTGTGTGTGTGTGTGTGTATGTCTGTGTCTATCTGTCGTATGTTTGTGGGTGTGTGTGAGGGGGGAATAGTTTTGTGGTTGTGTGCATGTGTGTGATATATGTATGTGTGTGTGTTTGTGATGTGTGTGAGTGTGTGATATGTGTGTGTGTGTGTGTGTGTGTGTGTCTGTCTGTCTGTGTGTGTCTGTCTGTCTGTCTGTTGTGTGTGTGTCTGTCTGTGTATGTTTGTGGTGTGTGGGTGGAACAGTTTCTGTTGTGTGTTGGTGTGTGTGTGTGTGTGTGTGTGTGTGTGTGTGTGTGTGTGTGTGTGTGTGATGTGTGTCTGTGTCTGTGATGTGTGTGTGTGTGTGTGTGTGTGTGTGTGTGTGCGTCTGTCTGTCTGTCTGTCGTATGTTTGTGGGTGTGTGTGAGAGGTAGAACAATTTTGTGGTTGTGTGTTCATGTGTGTGTGATATGTGTGTGTTTGTCTGTGATGTGTGTGAGTGTGTGATGTGTGTGTGATATGTGTGTGTGTGATATATTTGTGTGTCATGCGTTTGTGTGTGATGTGTGTGTGTATTACCATTTTGACAGTTGGCCTGTTTGAGTGAGAGTATGTGTTTGTGTGGGAAGGTGTGTGTGTGTGTGTGTTTTATACAATAGGTGTTGCAGCATTGTGCTTGTCTTTAGTTAATAGCTCGTAAAAGCACGTTTTGTGTATGTGTCTGTGTTTTTATGCGTTGATAATGGTTTGTAATCGTGCCATTGTGATACGTAATTCTTTGCATACAAACTTTCCATGTTATATATATATATATATATATATATATATATATATATATATATATATATATATATATATATATATATATATATATTAAGGGCGATGATAATTGTAAACATTAGGCGAGGCATATTAACTACAGAGTTATTGCTCTATTGATACCTTCAAGAGTGTCTTGATGCTGGTGAAAGGTTCTTGATCTAAGGATTTAGATCAGAGTTGACTACCTCTCATTCCCCAGTCGTTATATGACTTACGGGCTTAGCGTTTTCCCGTGTATAATATTGATTGGTCTTCACAGTTAGTTACCATTTTGTCCTAGGCACATGTCGATTAGAAACTAGGCCTTTTGCATATGCGTGCGTGAGTGCGTGCGTGCGCGTGTGTGTGTGTATCGTGTGTGTCATGTGTGTGTGTGTCATGTGAGTGTGTCATGTGTGTGTATGTGTCATGTGTATGTGTCATGTGTGTGTGTCATGTGTATGTGTCATGTGTGTGTGTCATGTGTTGTGTCATGTGTATGTGTCATGTGAGTGTGTCATGTAGTGTGTCATGTGTATGTGTCATGTGTATGTGTCATGTGTGTGTGTCATGTGTATGTGTCATGTGTGTGTCTTGTATGTGTATGTCATGTGTGTATGTCATGTGTATGTCGTGTGTGTGTGTCATGTGTATTTGGGTGGATGGATGTGTGGAAGGGCAACAATCTTGTATTTGTGTGCAGCTACAGTCATGTGTGCGTGTGGAACTACAGTCATGTGTGCGTGTGGAGCTACAGTCATGTGTGTGTGTGGAACTACAGTCATATGTTTGTTTTTGTGATACTGTAGTCACGTGTTCATGTTTGGATCTGCAATCACGTACTCACCTATTTGTGGTTGCGGGGGTTGGGTCTTAGCTCCCGACCCGGTATGTGTGTACTCACCGAATTGGGTGGGTATTGAGACTCAGCTCCTGACCCAGCCAGCTTCACTAATTTCTGGTGTCTTTCGTCTCATTATCTTTACCCTGGAAGCTGTGTATTAAGTCCCCCTCATCTATTCCTCATCCAAGACTAAAAAAATACTTCCTAACATCCCTATTGCTCATTTGTGTCTTCAGCTTCCACCTGCGCCCTCGTGATCATGTTCTTCATTTTTTCCCCTAATCTAACCTATCAGTTCCTCTTAAGATTTTGTATGTCACAATCATGTCTCCCCTTGCATCAGACTCTCCTCATAATGAAGTTTTTTCTTAACTGTAGTACTTGTTTGGGTCAAATCTCGGGACCTTGTCGGGTTTGTGCACGTGGTTGACCTGGTGTGATATCCCTTAAGGGTCAGCGTGGTCCTGTAGTGTACCTGGAGATGGGTTCGTGGGTCAGCCCCCATCCCCTGCGTCCCGGTCCCAGACCAGGCCTTCCCATGGACGGATTGATCAACCAGGCTGCTGGTGCTAGTCGCACAGGCTTCAACATGCGTACATTGACACAGCCTTGCGGATCAGTAACTGACTTGAGGAACTTATGAAGTTCCCTTTTGAAGACAGCTGGTAGTTAAGTTCCCTCTTGAAGACAACTAAGGGTCTGTTGGTAATTCCCCTTATGGACGAAGGGGTTGACAAGTCTTGGTCCAATTAAACTTACTGAGGTGTCTCTCACTCATTACGCCCATGTTTTTCAGTGGAGATTCTTTTCACCGTTTGTCAAGTATTTTTCATTTTATAAAGAGTGATTTTGGTGTGCAAATTTGGAATCAGTCTCTCAGGAATTTCGCAAGTGTAAATTATGATGCATGTTTCTTGCCTACGTTCTAAACGCTCCCAGTAATTTGGGTGCTTGACAGGGTTTATATGGCGTTGCTGTTATTAAACAGCAATATTCCAGGATAGAGAGAACTGACTTGGCTTAGCATCTCTTTTGAAGGTTCTGATCATCCAACCTATCATCGTGTCGCTGTGATACTACCATTATTGTTATCTTGAACATGAGAGCAGACTTTATCACTCTTGAATCTTCCACAATAATCTTCCTCTCTCTTGAGTGATCCTAGTTTCTTATATATAGCTTTTAAAATGTTGTGTCCTTAATTTTTCCATTAGGTTGTAACTGAAATTTGTCCTCACTGGACATCATTTTCTCAAATGTCCTCACTGGATGTCACTCTACAAATTCTAGTATCGTCTTCAAAGTGCTATAACTTTTGTCTCTGTCGGATATGAGATTGAGAAAGAGAATTGGTGCGATTACTGTGCCCTGGAGACCAGATCTTTTCACTGTGGCAGCCTCTGATTGTATCTTATTTATCACTACGTTTTGGTAGGCTATTTGTTAGGAAGTTAAATATCCATCTGCTCACTTTTTCCAGTTGTTTCTTTGACACGCACTGTTGCAACATGGTTGCACTTGTCGAAGGCTTTTGCAATGTGTACGCATCTACAGTTTAATTATCTTTCAGAGTATTCAGGATCAAGTCGTAATGGTCCAGCAATTAGGCAAGGCAGGAGAGGTCTGTCTATACGCATGCTGCCCTGGGTTGTATAATTGTTATAGATGTAAGTGTTTAGTAATGTTACTTCTGGGAAGTCTTTCTAAGGTTTTTATATAGTGGGATGTCAGCACTTTCGGTGTATAGCTTAAGCAGTTGTGGAGATTTTTAGATTTTGCCACCGAAGTTGCTAGTTTATTGTGCACCAGATATCCATCCTGTGGAGGGTAACGCAAGAGCATATGGATACACAAAAGGCCTAGTAACTAGGCCCCAAAAGGGCTTACAGGAGAACATCTGGATTTATATCTACACTTCACTTATCTCTAGTATCTTTATTTTCAATAATAAGACATATGACATAGGTTATACTGTGGGACTATATCAGTGACTTTTAGTGACTGGGATGACTCTTTTGTTCAAACTTATTCTCCATCGACTGTTTAAGGATTGTGATAAGTTTTTTTTTCTCGTTTTTTGATGAGTATGGAGTTCCACGAACAGGGTCTGGGACAGAGTGAAGAGCATGCTATCAGTGACTTCTTCGAAGTCAAGTTGGGTTAGGATTAATTCAGAAATTATGGTGATGTCGGCAGAATTTTGAGTCTCATCAATGAAAACCTACTTTAGGTTGTTAATCTTTAGACTGATTAAATGGCATCTCCACTAAGTCATGGCCGGCTACAAGATGTGATTTTTTTTGGCTCTGGATTTTGCCTGTGCGAAACAAGCATTTTAGGATTTCTCCCAGTTCCAAATATAGATTTTGCTCCTCCTGTCTCCCTTGTATTCTGTATGATTCATACAGGTTCAGCTCATTGTTTTCCATTTCTAAATTCTTGATCATTACCCTGACATGTATCGAGTATAAAGTTCTGAAGGATTCTTTGACTTCCTGAATCCTATTCTGATGCTGCTAAACCTGCATATACCACTGACGTTATACTGTTTGTATATAATTATGATGATATACTTGGTATTATATTTACCCCAAGTCCTTCACCGATGTTTGTATGTGTATGTGTGGGACTGAAGCTATAGTTGCATGTGTGGAGCTACAGTCACGTGTGTGTGAGCGTGAAGCTGTAGTCACGTATATATGGTATGGTGCTGCAGTCACTGTGTGTATGTGTGTGTGTGTACACGTGTACGTTTGCATGTCTGAAAACAAAACGCATTAGGACCATCTCATTGAACAAAAGGAACATGTAAAAATGTTTGGATATGATAATGCCAGCTGATCTATCAATTTGAGAACACAATAAGAATAGGTGACGAAAGATTGGATATCAGATTGGAGGGAGAGAGTATGGAGGAGGTGAATGTATTCAGATATTTGGGAGTGGACATGTCGGCGGATGGGTCTATGAAGGATGAGGTGAATCATAGAATTGATGAGGGGAAAAGGGTGAGTGGAGCACTTCGGAGTCTGTGGAGACAAAGAACCTTGTCCATGGAAGTAAAGAGGGGAATGTATGAGAGTATAGTTATACCAACGCTCTTATATGGGTGTGAAGCATGGGTGATGAATGTTGCAACGAGGAGAAGGCTGGAGGCAGTGGAGATGTCATGTCTGAGGTCAATGTGTGGTGTGAATATAATGCAGAGAATTCGGAGTTTGGAAATTAGGAGGAGGTGCGAGATTACCAAAACGATTGTCCAGAGAGCTGAGGAGGGGTTGTTGAGGTGGTTTGGACATGTAGAGAGAATGGAACGAGACAGAGTGACTTCGAGAGTGTATAAATCTGTAGTGGAGGGAAGGCGGGGTAGGGGTCGGCCTAGGAAAGGTTGGAGGGAGGGGGTAAAGGAAGTTTTGTGTGCGAGGGGCTTGGACTTCCAGCAAGCATGTGTGAGCGTATTTGATAGGAGTGAATGGAGGCTTATGGTTTTAATACTTGACGTGCTGTTGGAGTGTGAGCAAAGTAACATTTATGAAGGGATTCAGGGAAACCGGCAGGCCGGACTTGAGTTCTGGAGATGGGAAGTACAGTGCCGGCACTCTGAAGGAGGGGTGTTAATGTTGCAGTTTTATAACTGTAGTGTAAAGCACCCCTCTGGCAAGACAGTGATGGAGTGAATGATGATGAAAGTTTTTCTTTTTCGGGCCACCCTGCCTTGGTGGGAATCGGCCGATGTGTTAATAAAAAAAAAAAATAATAAGATAAATGCCGTCAAGGCCAGAAAAATGAGAGGGTGGATAATGAGAACTTTCAAAACGAGTAATAATGCCAGTGGTGACACTATTCAAATCACTTGTGCTCTCTCTCATTTGGAATATTGCTTGAAGCTGATGACTCCGGTCACGGCAGGAGAGATATCAGGACAGGAGAGGTATCAGGGCAGGAGAGGTATCAGGGCAGGAGAGATATCAGGGCAGGAGAGATATCAGGCCAGGAGAGATATAAGGGCAGGAGAGATATCAGGCCAGGAGAGATATCAGGCCAGGAGAGATATCAGGCCAGGAGAGATATGAGGGTAGGAGAGCTATCAAATCTGGAAAAGCTAAATATAGAGCAGTTTACTGCCAGAAT
This sequence comes from Cherax destructor, assembly GCA_009830355.1. Lineage (NCBI taxonomy): Eukaryota > Metazoa > Arthropoda > Malacostraca > Decapoda > Parastacidae > Cherax > Cherax destructor. The sequence continues at coordinate 284,995 of WNWK01000506.1, read as the reverse complement.
ATAGCCAATAGAATTAATTCAGAAATTATGGTGATGTCGGCAGAATTTTGAGTCTCATCCATGAAAACCTACTTTAGGTTGTTAATCTTTAGACTAATTAAGTTGCATCTCCACTAAGTCATGGCCGGTTACGAGATGTGATTTTTTTTGCTCTGGATTTTGCCTGTGCGAAACAAATATTTTGGATTCTTTGACTTCCTGAATCCTATTCTGATGCTGCTAAACCTGCATATACCAATGATGTTATGCTGTTTGTGTATAATTATGATGATATACTTGGTATTATATTTACCCCAAGTCCCAAGTAACAGCCTGGTTGATCAGGCCCTGATCCACCAAGAGGCCTGGTGACAGACCGGACCGCGGGGCCGTTGACCCCCGAAACCCTCTCCAGGTATACTCCAGGTATAAAGAATTTAATCTACTGGGGCGCGTCAGACAACTTAAAGTACACTCTTAAAGGACATATCTGGTAATGAATAAACAAGCCGTTGACAAAGCTCCTGGAGGGCGAAACGTTGCCACAATAAAATGTCACATTAGTTGCACTGTAGTGGGACTCGAACCATAGTTTTTGTGATTACCGGGTACAACCCTGTAGGCACTCAGCCACAGAGCCAACACTACAAAGATTTTACAACCTGTACATCTGTGACTTGGTTGTGTCAGCGGCACCACCTGTGATCAAACAATTACCTCGGTTCGAGTCCTCCCCCAGTATTCAGTTTATTCATATCTGATATATACTACATGGAAGATACATGATGGCTTAGTCCCAGTTGATCATAATGTACTGGAGAGAGTGACAAACAGTCCGAGTGAAAACCAGGGGCGTCGTGAGCACTGTGTCAACATGTATGGGCCAAGACTCTTCAACCACCTACCAGTAGATGTCAGAAATATTGTCGGAACAGTGCAGATGTTTTCAGCAGGAGTCTTAAATCACTGCCTCCATCAAGTCACAGATCACCCTGGCTGTGATGAATGTGTTGGCCAGTGGGCCTCCAGGAACAACAGTCTGATGGACCAGGACGTCAGCAGAGGAGCCGGGCTCCTATGGTTGAAAAATCTCTCGAAACCGACAGGTACATCACAGGTGCACACACAATCTTCAGCTTACTCTTCTAAAGTCTGATGTGCGCTAGTAAAACATTGTGCGCACGTGTGCGCGCAGGAGTTGGTGTACGCGTTAAATGTGGCTTTGTGAAGTTAAATGAGTGCACGTAGTGTGTGTGTGCGTGCGTGCATGTGAGTGCAGTTGCGCATGCATACCACAATACATGCGCATGGCAGCGGTGTAGCGCAGGAGACAGCGCCTCCACTGTTAACCCTCACTGCTGCATTGATCCTCCCGTATTTTTAGTTACGTTTTTTTGCACCAGAGTGTCCAGATATGTTTTACAAAGATGTTGCTGTTTCTTGTGTGCTCTATGTTGTGTTCTTTGTTTGTGTTCCGTGGTGTGTGTACACACCTATTTGTGGTTGCAGGGGTCGAGACTCAGCTCCTGGCTCCGCCTCTTCACTGGCCTCTACTAGATCACTTCAGTGTGTGTGTGTACGTGTACTCACTTAATTGTGGTTGCAAGGGTCAAGTCATAGCTCTAGGCCCGTGTGTGTGTGTCTGAAATAAACACAAAAACGAAGGATCATACAGATTTAAATATCTGGAGGTAGTATCCTCATGCAGATTTAGACGTGTGGAGGGTAATAACCTCATGCAGATTTAGACGTGTGGAGGGTAATAACCTCATGCAGATTTAGACGTGTGGAGGGTAATACTTTCATGCAGATTTAGACGTGTGGAGGGTAATACCTTCATGCAGATTTAGACGTGAGGAGGATAATACCCTCATGCAGATTTAGACGTGTGGAGGGTAATACCCTCATGCAGATTTAGACGTGTGGAGGGTAATACCCTCATGCAGATTTAGACGTGTGGAGGGTAATACCCTCATGCAGATTTAGACGTGTGGAGGGTAATACCCTCATGCAGATTTAGACGTGTGGAGGGTAATACTCTCATGCAGATTTAGACGTGTGGAGGGTAATACCCTCATGCAGATTTAGACGTGTGGAGGGTAATAACCTCATGCAGATTTAGACGTGTGGATGGTAATACTTTCATGCATATTTAGACGTGTGGAGGGTAATACCCTCATGCAGATTTAGACGTGTGGAGGGTAATAACCTCATGCAGATTTAGACGTGTGGAGGATAATACCCTCATGCAGATTTAGACGTGTGGAGGGTAATACCCTCGTGCAGATTTAGACGTGTGGAGGATAATACCCTCATGCAGATTTAGACGTGTGGAGGGTAATACTTTCATGAAGATTTAGACGTGTGGAGGGTAATACCTTCATGCAGATTTAGACGTGTGGAGGGTAATACCCTCATGCAGATTTAGACGTGTGGAGGGTAATACCCTCATGCAGATTTAGACGAGTGGAGGGTAATACCCTCATGCAGATTTAGACGTGTGGAGGGTAATACCCTCATGCAGATTTAGACGTGTGGAGGGTAATAACCTCATGCAGATTTAGACGTGTGGATGGTAATACTTTCATGCATATTTAGACGTGTGGAGGGTAATACCCTCATGCAGATTTAGACGTGTGGAGGGTAATAACCTCATGCAGATTTAGACGTGTGGAGGATAATACCCTCATGCAGATTTAGACGTGTGGAGGGTAATACCCTCGTGCAGATTTAGACGTGTGGAGGATAATACCGTCATGCAGATTTAGACGTGTGGAGGGTAATACCCTCATGCAGATTTAGACGTGTGGAGGATAATACCCTCATTCAGATTTAGACGTGTGGAGGGTAATACCCTCATGCAGATTTAGATGTGTGGAGGGTAATATTTTCATGCAGATTTAGACGTGTGTAGGGTAATACTTTCATGCAGATTTAGACGTGTGGAGGGTAATACCCTCATGCAGATTTAGACGTGTGGAGGGTAATAACCTCATTGCAGATTTAGACGTGTGGATGGTAATACTTTCATGCATATTTAGACGTGTGGAGGGTAATACCCTCATGCAGATTTAGACGTGTGGAGGGTAATAACCTCATGCAGATTTAGACGTGTGGAGGATAATACCCTCATGCAGATTTAGACGTGTGGAGGGTAATACCCTCATGCAGATTTAGACGTGGGGAGGGTAATACCCTCATGCAGATTTAAATGTGAAGAGGGTAGTACCGTCCTGCACCGAAGTTCACACACACACACACACACACATACACACACACACAACACACCTCAAAGGCGATGGGGCCGGACAACATCTCTCCATGGGTCCTGAGAGAGGGAGCAGAGGTGCTATGTGTACCCCTAACAACAATTTTCAACAGTGTCACTGACATGTATAGTATGCAAAGTCATGGAGAAGATTATCAGAAGAGTGGTGGAGCACCTATAAAGAAATGAGCTTATCAACGACGGCCAACACGGTTTCAGGGACGGGTAATCCTGTCACTAACCTACTGGAGTTCTATGACAGGGTGACATCAGTGGGACAAGAGAGAGGGGTGGGTAGATTGCATTTTCTTGGACTGAAAGAAGGCGTTTGACACAGTTCCACACAAGAGTGTGCAAAAGCTGGAGGACCAGGCAGGGATAACAGGGAAGGCACTCCAATGGATCAGGGAATACCTGTCAGGAAGACAGCAACGAGTCATGGTACGTGGCGAGGTGTCAGAGTGGGCGCCTGTGACGAGTGAGGTTCCACAGGGGTCAGTCCTAGGACCGGTGCTGTTTCTGGTATTTGTGAACGACATGACAGAAGGAATAGACTCCGAAGTGTCCCTGTTTGCAGATGATGTGAAGTTGATGAGAATAATTCAATCGGACGAGGACCAGGCAGAACTACAAATGGATCTGGACAGGCTGCAAGCTTGGTCCAGCAATTGGCTCCTTAAGTTCAACCCCACCAAGTGCAAAGTCATTAAGATTGGCGAAGGGCAAAGAAGACCGCAGACGGAGTTCAGTCTAGGGGGACCAGAGACTACAAACCTCACTCAAGGAAAAAGATCTTATGGTGAGTATAACACCAGTCACATCTCCTGAGGCGCACATCAACCAAATAACTGCTGCAGCATACGGGCGCCTAGCAAACCTAAGAACAGCATTCCGACATCTTAATAAGGAATCGTTCAGGACCCTGTACACTGTGTACGTTAGGCCAATATTGGAGTATGCAGCACCAGTTTGGAACCCACACCTAGCCAAGCACGTAAAGAAACTAAAGAAAGTGCAAAGGTTTGCAACAAGACTAGTCCCGGAGCTAAGGGGTATGTCCTACGAGGGGAGATTAAGGGAAATCGACCTGATGACACTGGAGGACAGGAGAGATAGGGATGACATGATAACGACTTATAAAATACTGAGAGGAATTGACAAGGTGGACAGAGACAGAATGTTCCAGAGAGGGACACAGCAACAAGGGGACACAGTTGGAAGTTGAAGACTCAGATGAATCACAGGGATGTTAAGAATTATTTTTTGAGTGACAGAGTGGTCAGGAAGTGGAATAGTTTGGGAAGCGATGTAGTGGAGGCAGGATCCATTCATAGCTTTAAGAAGAGGCGCAGGGAGAGTGACCCAGTAGCGGCCAGTGAAGAGGCGGGGCAAGGAGCTATGACTCGACCCCTTCAACCACAACTAGGCGAGTACAACTGGGTGAGTACACACACACACACACGCAGACATTGAGGACATCACATATGAAAGACCCCTCGGGGCTAGTGATCACGTGGTTCTGAGCTTCGATTACATAGTAGAGTTACAAGTGGAGAGGGAAGCAGGAAGGGCTGCACGAATGAAGCCAAACTACAAGAGAGGGACTACACAGGCATGAAGAATTTCCTGCACGGGGTTCAGTGGGACATAATGCTGGAAGGGAAGTCAGTAAACGAGATGATGGAATATGTGACAACAATATGGAAGGAAGCTGAGGAGAGGTTTGTACCCAAGGATAACAGAAATAATGAGAAGGCTAGGGTGAGCCCTTGGTTCACCCAAAGGTGTAGAGAGGCCAAAACCAAGTGTGCTAGAGAATGGAAGAAGTACAGAAGGCAAAGGACCCAGGAGAATAACGAAAGTAGTCGTAGAGCCAGGAATGAATATGCACAGTTAAGAAGGGAGGCCCAACGGCAATACGAAAATGACATAGCAGCGAAAGCTAAATCTGACCCTAAGCTGTTGTACAGCCACATCAGGAGGAAAACGACAGTCAAGGACCAGGTAATCATGCTGATGAAGGAAGGAGGGTATGTGTGGATTATTATTATTATAATCAAAAGAAGCGCTAAACCACAAGGGTTATACAGCGCGGCAGGGCAGGACAGGATGCAGGGAGAATAGATTGTAAGAGGGAGATGGATGATTAGTAGGGTATGTGTGGAGTTCAACATGAGATTCAAAGAAGTATTCACAGAGGAGACAGAAGAGACCCTAGAAAGACGGAGAGGTGGGGTACATCTTCATGTGTTGGACACAATACAAACAACCGAGGAAGAAGTGAAGAGGCTGCTAAGTGAGCTAGATACCTCAAAGGCAATGGGGCCGGATAACATCTCTCTGTGGGTCCTGAGAGAGGGAGCAGATTAGCTATGTGTACCACTAACAACAATCTTCAATACATCAATAAAAACAGGGCGACTACCTGAGGGATGGAAGACAGCAAATGTAGTACCAATTTTTAAAGAAGGAGACAGATATGAAGCTCTCAACTACAGACCAGTGTCACTGACATGTATAGTATGCAAAGTCATGGAGAAGATTATCAGGAGAAGAGTAGTGGAGCACCTAGAAAGGAATGAGCTTATCAACGACAGCCTGCATGGTTTCAGGGATGGAAAATCATGTGTCACAAACCTGCTGGAGTTCTATGACAGGGTGACAGCAGTAAGACAGGAGAAAGAGGGTTGGATAGATTGCATTTTCTTGGACTGAAAGAAGGCGTTTGACACAGTTCCACAGAAGAGACTAGTGCAAAAGCTGGAGGACCAGGCAGGGATAACAGGGAAGGCACTCCAATGGATCAGGGAATACATGTCAGGAAGACAACAACGAGTCATGGTACGTGGCGAGACGTCAGAGTGGGCACCTGTGACGAGCGGGGTTCCACAGGGGTCAGTCCTAAGACCGGTGCTGTTTCTGGTATTTGTGAACGACATGACGGAAGGAATAGACTCCGAAGTGTCCCTGTTTGCAGATCATGTAAAGTTCATGCGAAGAATTCAATCGGACGAGGATCAGGCAGAACTACAAAGGGATCTGGACAGGCTGCAGGCCTGGTCCAGCAACTGGCTTCTGGAGTTCAACCCCACCAAGTGCAAAGTCATGAAGATTGGGGAAGGGCAAAGAAGACCGCAAAAGGAGTACAGCGTAGGGGCCCAGAGCCTACGAACCTCACTCAAGGAAAAGGATCTTGAGGTGAGTATAACATCGAGCACATCTCCTGAGGCGCAAATAACTGCTGCAGCATACGAGCGCCTAGCAAATCTAAGAACAGCATTCCGACATCTTAATAAGGAATCATTCAGGACCCTGTACACTGTGTACGTTAGGCCCATATTGGAGTATGCAGCACCAGTTTGGAACCCTTACCTAGCCAAGCACGTAAGAAAATTAGAGAAAGTGCAAAGGTTTGCAACTAGACTGGTCCCGGAGCTAAGGGGTATGTTCTACGAGGAGAGGTTAAGAGAAATCGACCTGACGACACTGGAGGACAGGAGAGATAGGGGATATATAATAACGACATACAAGATACTGAAAGGAATAGACAAGGTGGACAGAGACAAGATGTTCCAGAGGTGGGACACAGCAACAAGAGGGGACAGTTGGAAGTTGAAGACTCAGATGAATCACAGGGGTGTTAGGAAGTATTTCTTGAGTCACAGAGTGGTCAGGAAGTGGAATAGTCTGGGAAGTGATGTAGTGGAGGCAGGATCCATACATAGCTTTAAGAAGAGGTATGATAAAGCTCATGGAGCGGGAAGAGTGACCTAGTAGCGGCCAGCGAAGAGGCGGTGCCAGGAGCTGTGACTCGACCCCTGGAACCACAACAACTAGGTGAGAACACACGCACACACACACACACAGTCACAAGTGTCATATCTGTTATCATAGACATATACCAGAGAATTCCCTTCTAGTATCTATTATGTTTTTGGCTAGTAACTTGTCCTCGTGCTTGTCCTCGTGCTTGTCCTCGAGATTACAGCACCACGACCACTTATATCTGAAGAATGATATTATTATACAGAGTTTTAATAAGTATTTAAAGAGAAGAACAAATGCAAGAAATAAAAAGTTTAAGAACTTTTATGAACCTAAAAAAGATGTCTGTCGTTTACATCATTTACAGAGTAAATGATGTAAATACCAACATCATTTACAGAGTAAATGATGTTGGAGTGTAGCTTCGTACACTCCACCAGGTGCACAGTATCTGTAACTCTTATGTATATTAAATATTGTTTCTACATTAACTTTAACTGTGCTCTTAAACACGTTACTTTAAATCCTGTACAATATTGTACTTGCTGTAATAAACTGTACCAACTGGCCCGTTACTGCACAAAATTGTACTCCCAGAGTGCTAGAATAAGTAATGTGTGTGTGTGTGTGTAATCACATAATTGTACTCATCTAATTGTGGTTGCAGGGGTCGAGACTCAGCTCCTGGCTTCGCCTCTTCACTGATCGCTACTGGGTCCCTTCTCTCCCTGCTCCATGAGCTTTATCGTACCTCGTCTTAAAGCTATGTATGGTTGCTGCCTCCACTACATCACTTGCTAGACTATTCCACTTCCTGACTACTCTATGGCTGAAGAAATACTTCCTAACATCTCTTTGACTCATCTGAATCTTCAACTTCCAATTGTGACCCCTTGTTTCTGTGTCCCCTCTCTGGAACATCCTGTCTCTATCAACGTTGTCTATTCCCCGCACTATTTTGTATGTCGTTATAATGTCTCCTCTAACCCTCCTGTCCTCCAGTGTTGTTAGGCCGATTTCCCTTAACCTTTCTTCGTAGGACATTTCCCTTAGCTCTGGAACTAACCTTGTAGCAAACCTTTGCACTTTCTCTAATATCTTGACGTGCTTGACCAGGTATGATCGCTACTGGGTCCCTTCTCTCCCTGCTCCATGAGCTTTATCGTACCTCGTCTTAAAGCTATGTATGGTTCCTGCCTCCACTACATCACTTGCTAGACTATTCCACTTCCTGACTACTCTATGGCTGAAGAAATACTTCCTAACATCTCTTTGACTCATCTGAATCTTCAACTTCCAATTGTGACCCCTTGTTTCTGTGTCCCCTCTCTGGAACATCCTGTCTCTATCAACGTTGTCTATTCCCTGCACTATTTTGTATGTCGTTATAATGTCTCCTCTAACCCTCCTGTCCTCCAGTGTTGTTAGGCCGATTTCCCTTAACCTTTCTTCGTAGGACATTTCCCTTAGCTCTGGAACTAACCTTGTAGCAAACCTTTGCACTTTCTCTAATATCTTGACGTGCTTGACCAGGTATGGGTTCCAAACTGGTGCTGCATACTCTAGTATGGGCCTGACGTACACGGTGTGCAATGTCTTGAACGATTCCTTACTAAGGTATCGGAACGCTATTCTTAGGTTTGCCAGGCGCCCGTATGCTGCACCAGTTATCTGGTTGATGTGTGCTTCCGGAGACGTGGTTGGTGTTATACTCACCCCAAGATCTTTCTCCTTGAGCGAGGTTTGCAGCCTTTGGCCACCTAGCCTATACTCTGTCTGCTGGACCAGGTCTCCAGGTGTGTGTGTGTGTGTTTGTGTGTGTGTGTACTCACCTCTTCACTGGCCGCTACTGGGTCACTCTCCCTGCGCCATTAGCTTTATCATACATCTTCTTAAAGCTATGTATGGAACCTGCCTCCACTACATCGCTTCCCAAACTATTCCACTTCCTGACCACCCTGTGACTGAAGAAATACTTCCGAACATCCCTGTGATTCATCCGAGTCTTCAACTTCCAACTGTGTCCCCTTGTTGCTGTGTCCCATCTCTGGAACATTCTGTCTCTGTCCACCTTGTCAATTCCTCTCAGTATTTTATATGTTGTTATCATGTCCCCCCCTATCCCTTCTGTCCTCCAGTGTCGTCAGGTCAATTTCCCTTAACCTCTCCTCGTAGGACATACCCCTAATCTCCTGGACTATTCTTGTTGCAAACCTTTGCACTTTCTCTAGTTTCTTTACGTGCTTGGCTAGGTGTGGGTTCCAAACTGGTGCTGCATACTTAAATATGGGCCTAACTTACACAGTGTACAGGGTTCTGAACGATTCCTTATTAAGATGTCGGAATGCTGTTCTTAGGTTTGCTAGGCGCCCGTATGCTGCAGCAGTTATTTGGTTGATGTGCGCCTCAGGAGATGTGCCTGGTGTTATACTCACCCCAAGATCTTTTTCCTTGAATGAGGTTTGTAGTCTCTGCCCCCCTAGACTGTACTCCGTCTGCGATCTTCTTTGCCCTTCCTCAATCTTCATGACTTTGCACTTGGTGGGGTTGAACTTCAGGAGCCAATTGTTGGACCAGACTTGCAGCCTGTCCAGATTCCTTTGTAGTTCTGCCTGATCCTCGTCCGATTGAATTCTTCTCATCAACTTCACATCATTTGCAAACAGGGACACTTCGGAGTCTAGTCCTTCCGTCATGTCGTTCACAAATACCAGAAACAGCACCGGTCCTAGGACTGAACCCTGTTGAACCCCACTCGTAACAGGCGCCCACTCTGACACCTCGCCACGTACCATGACTCGCTGCTGTCTTCCTAACAGGTATTCCCTGATCCATTGGAGTGCCTTCCCTGTTATCACTGCCTGGTCCTCCAGCTTTTGCATTAATCTCATGTGTGGAACTGTGTCAAACGCCTTCTTACAGTCCAAGAAAATGCAATCTACCCACCCCTCTCTCTCATGTCTTACTGCTGTCACCCTGTCAT
>WNWK01000506.1:182500-270000 GCA_009830355.1 Cherax destructor | reverse complement strand
ACAATTCACAAATGTCCCTATTTAGGGAAAGGAACCTTATAATGACGCTTCAGTCCGCGCCGGAGCATCAAGTTGCAGCTAAGCACCTCAGTTTTACTATATGTAAGGATTGTCGCTAGATATGGGGTGTTTTAGTTTCTTGACGTGCTTGGTCAGGTGGGAGTACCGTGCTGCCACTGTATGCTTCAAGACTGGCTTTATGTATGTCGTATATAATGCCTTGTTAAGGTTCCTGGTTATATAATAGGTTAGTTAACTTCGCGCGTGTGATGTACACGTCTGTAGCGCACCACATGTGACTATCTATTGCTACATGGGATTGCCTGGTACTACCTGATGCTGACTGGGACTGACTGGTGTTGACTGGGCCTGCCTGGTGCTGACTGGGACTGCCTGGTGCTGACTGGGACTACCTGGAGTTGACTGGGACTGCCTGGTGCTGACTGGGACTACCTGGAGTTGACTGGGACTGCCTGGTGTTGACTGGGACTGCCTGGTGCTGACTGGGACTGCCTGGTGCTGACTGGGACTGCCTGGTGCTGACTGGGACTGCCTGGTGCTGACTGGGACTACCTGGGACTACAACATGTATCTTCATATTCTCCGCCATGACACATTTTGCTGGGTTTCAAGTTATGACTCTTTACACAGTTTTCTGGCTTGTATTATTTATAAAATATTTTTGCCTTGAAAACGTTGGTGTTGACAGTAACGTTTTTTCTCTTTCCTCCGCTGACTGTTTTGGAATATCATTATGAAAAACTGGAATACTTTTGACAAACCTTGATACGAAATCTTGTTATAATGTTTTTGTCTTTAGAGTGGGATTTTGAGTCTGTTGACTTTGGTGAAATATTTAACATAAGTTGCAGCAGAGACCCGGTGTGTGTGTGTGTGTGTGTGTGTGTGTGTGTGTGTACTCACCTATTTGTGGTTGCAGGGGTCGAGACTCAGCTCCTGGCCCCGCCTCTTCACTGACCGCTACTAGGTCCTCTCTCTCCCCGCTCCATGAGCTTTATCATACCTCGTCTTAAAGCTACCTCACTTGCTAGACTATTCCATTCCTGACAACTCTGTGACTGAAGAAATACTTCCTAACATACCTTTGACTCATCTGAGTCTTCAACTTCTAATTGTGACCCCTTGTTTCTGTGTCCCATCTCTGGAACATCCTGTCTCTGTCCACCTTATCTATTCCTCGCAGTATTTTGTATGTCGTTATCATGTCTTCCCTAACCCTTCTGTTCTCCAGTGTCGTCAGGCCTATTTCCCTTTACTTTTCTTCGTAGGACATTTCCCTTAGCTCTGGAACTAGCCTTGTTGCAAACGTTTGCACTTTCTCTAATTTCTTTACGTGCTTGACCAGGTGTGGGTTCCAAACTGGTGCCGCATACTAAAGTATGGGCCTGACGTACACGTTGTACAGTGTCTTGAACGATTCCTTACTGAGGTATCGGAATGCTATTCTCAGGTTTGCCAGTCGCCCGTATGCTGCAGCAGTTATCTGGTTGATGTGTGCTTCTGGAGATGTGCTCGGTATTTTACTCACCCCAAGATCTTTCTTCTTGAGTGAGGTTTGCAGTCTTTGGCCACCTAGCCTATACTCTGTCTGCAGTCTTCTTTGCCCTTCCCCGATCTTAATGACTTTGCATTTGGCGGGGTTAAATTCGAGTAGCTAGTTGCTGGACCACGTGTCCAGTCTGTCCAGGTCTCTTTGTAGTCCTGCCTGGTCCTCATCTGATTTAATTCTTCTTATTAACTTCACATCATCTGCAAACAGGGGCACTTCTGAGTCTATCCCTTCCGCCATGTCATTCACATATACCAAAAACAGCACTGGTCCTAGGACTGACCCCTGCGGAACCCCGCTCGTCACAGGCGCCCATTGTGATACCTCATCTCGTATCATGACTCGTTGTTGCCTCCCTGTCAGGTATTCTCTGATCCATTGCACTTCCCTTCCTGTTATATGTTCCTGATCCTCTAGCTTCTGCACTAATCTCTTGTGAGGAAATGTGTCGAAGGCCTTCTTGCAGTCCAAGAAAATGCAGTCAACCCCGTCCCCCACTCTCTCGTGTCTGACTTCTGTTACCTTGTCATAAAATTCCAGAAGATTTGTGACAGGATTTGCCTTCCATGAATCCGTGCTGGTTGTCATTTATAATCTTGTTCCGTTCCAGGTGTGTGTGTGTGTGTGTGTGTGTGTGTGTGTGTGTGTGTGTGTACTGTGTTCTCACCTATTTATGGTTATAGAGGTCGATTCACAGTTCCTGGCCCCGCCTCTTCACTGGTCGCTACTAGGTCCACTCTCTCCCTGCTCCAGGAATTTTATCGTACCTCTGTGTACTCACCTATTTATGGTTGCAGGGGTCGATTCACGGCTCATAACTCCGCCGGTGTGTGTGATTATTTTACCTTCTAGTCAAAACAAAGTGGCGGTGGTCTAGCATTTGTGAGAGAAGCAGGAAAGTCCTATTCTAAGCTCACGTTGTGTCGGGATTCCAGGAGGAGACTGAGAGATTCCTTCCAGCAGGTGGTGATCACCTTGCATGATCTACCTACCGTCAACATTAGCAATCAAAAAAGAAAATGGCATGGTGAGTCCGAAAAGATGCGAGGAAAAAACACTCATGTAACGTTCAGGACATTTATTTGGGTCCTGCCGCTGATGGGTGGTGTGGTATACACCATCCAATGATTATCATAACACAACACACACACACACACACACACACACACGAGATATATCGGTTGTGAAAATTAAGATATCCGCGGATGCTGATGTGTATGAGGATGTCTTACTTATTTTGCGGATGCGGATGCATATGCGAATATCTGTTTACAGTAAAATGCGGATGCGGATGTAAGAAATTGTGCGGATGTTCCGCGGATGCGGATGATGATATCCGATACATCTCTAACACACACACCTTTATCAATATGCGCCAAAGTAGTTGGGTCACTTATTACCCCCTCCCCCCACCAACCCTTTTCCCCACCTATCCTTCTTCCTCCCCCAACTTATCTGTTTAAAGAAGACACGTACAGTCTTGAACTGTACGTGTCTTCCTCCAAACCAGCAGTTTGGCTGCTGACTAAGTCGTGCTGAGCAGCGGGGAAGATAAGCTTTGAATTATCAACAGGTTTTTACCCTTGAACTGGTACGTAACCTGTGTCAAACACGTCACACTGGCGGCTTTGATACATTCATCGTTAACAATATTCACATTAACTGAAAGCAATATATAATACCCAGGAGAGACAGACTAGGTCACAGGTCATCAGTGAAATTTAAATAAATCCAAAATTATTTTTTTTTGGTAATGTAAAATCAAGAGCTCAAAAAAAATTCGTATATTATTGGGATTTTCCCTGAGGAAGTTGGAAATTTTGCTGATAAGACAAAAGCAAACTTGGTGTTACGCAAGACGTCAACAAACGTAGATCTACGTTTGGACAGTTTAAGGGTTAACAATGTGTGATGGTTAAGAGACACGTGCAATAGTTCCTATTTTATTGTTGAAACGTTTCGCCTACAGTACTTCTACCAGTGGATCCTGTCTCCTACACCGTCTTCTAGATCTCCCACCTTAACTTCAACAGTATTTAAGACTCCAGTTTCATGCTTCAACTTCATACCGTTCCAGACCATGAAGCTGAACTCTTCTCCAGGCTGAGGGACTGACCACCTCAAATACTATTTCTCCAAGGTTGATAGACTGATTACATCATCTTGATTTCACTACTACCCCTTCTGCCTCTGTATTTGACTGAAGAAGTCTACTATTTAGGCGAAACGTTTCAACAATAATCATACCTAACTGTTGCACATGTGTCTTATTCAACAACTTATCATTATTTTATACTATTTTCAACATACACAATGTTTGGGGGAAAAATAATGAGAAAACTCGCCAGACAGCTCTCCTTGTTCATAAAATAATGGAGGATGGTAAAGTGTTGCAAATTGTGTTTTTTCCGTATAGAAAAAATATTTTCACAATTTCCTTTCTATTACCATTTTAAAGCAAGCTAAATTAGAGAACTGGAAAATGTATTATTAGCTTTCCTTGCCTATTTCACTCACTTCAAACACCTAAAATACTGGGCATATCTGAGGACTCTTCAACTGTACTCTCTAGAAAATATGTGAGAGTGATAATTAAAAATTATACCTGAAAAAAATGTTTGAAAAATGAAAAAAAACTGCTTTCAAACCTCCAAACTGAGATTACTCATCACGAGAGCGAGAGGCAGAGTAGACAGTGTAATGTAAAGGGGTTCACAGAGTACACTAATAGATAATAAGTGTAAATTATGACATTACATTTTATATATTTATATATATATATATATATATATATATATATATATATAATGTGTATGTTTGTGTGTGTAGCGAGAATTACCGGGAAACAGCTACCTGTCTTCAAGAGGGAATTTACCTGGAGTTTACCTCTAGAGGGTTTCGGGGGTCAACGCCCCCGCGGCTCGGTCTGAGACCATGCCTCTTGGTGGATCAGGGTCTGATCAACCATGCTGTTACTGCTGGCCGCACGCAAACTAACGTACGAACCACTGCCCGGTTGGTCAGGTACTAACTTTAGGTGCCTGTCCAGTGCCTTCTTGAAGACAGCCAGGGGTCTGTTGGTAATCCCCCTTATGTATACTGGGAGGCAGTTGAACAGTCTTGGGCCCCTGACACTTATTGTGTTGTCTCTCAGTGTATTCGTGACACTGTTCTCCAAGCAGTTTGCTGATTGGTCAGGCTGTGGTACTTACGCTGGACTGTGCTGTACACCCATGCTGAGTGGTCAGCACATCAACCAAGAAATCTGGCCTAGGTCAGCACTGCGGGAGGATAGGGGTTAAGGGTAAATCCGCCATTCCCAACAGGGAGTGGCAGATTTACCGATATGTGGGCCATCCGTTCGTATAGGGGCCCCGACAACCGAGGGGGAGCTAAATCATTAATTGTTTCGTAACTCTTCGTGAGATGTGCTCCTGTCTCTCAGGTCTGAGAAATTAAAAATACATTTTGTTTAAGTAGTTGGTTTATTGTAATATTTTTTGGATAATCAATTTATGCAACATGGCGGCAGCGGAAGTCATGCAAACAATTCAGTATAAACAACATAGTGGGTCAGCGGAAGTCATGCAAACAATTCAGTATAAACAACATAGTGGGTCAGAGGAAGTCATGCAAACAATTCAGTATAAACAACATAGTGGGTCAGCGGAAGTCATGCAAACAATTCAGTATAAACAACATAGTGGGTCAGAGGAAGTCATGCAAACAATTCTACAACTTACTCTAGTGGTAAAACATAATTCTTACTACTATAGTTACTGACAGCAGTGATAACCTACTAAATTAGGGGGACGCTTCTCCTACCTTGATCTTTTAATTTACCCTCCTATTTTTTTTACTGAAAATGTGTCTATATGGGAATGAAAGGTTATTGAAGTTTGACGGTGAAAAAAAATAAAATATAATAAAGTTAAATATAAAACAATGAAAAATAAAAGACTTTTTTGTTTAATATGGCAGCATTTACGTATGCCTACAGGAAAACTGAAGAGAGAGAAATTAATGCAGGCGAGTGTACACGATTAAAATAAATTAATCAAACTTTGCATATTTCCAAAAATATGAAAATGTATTATTTTGTATTTAAAAAGAAAAATTTAGAAAAAAAATCGATTTTTTTTTAATAAAAATCAATAACAGAATATTTTGAGAGTGACTTTGACGAAAGTGTCAACATAACTTTCAAGAAGATGAGTAAGACACATGTGCAACAGCTGGGTGTCTTTAGTGTTGAAACGTTTCGCTCACACAGTAGACATCTTCAGTTCAGATACCGAGGCAACAGATGTAGTAGTGAAATGAAGATGTAATCATATACCATTTTTAACATGACCTTCAAGAACAATGACTATTCATATGACATGAGAATTTTTATGATGCTTCAGTAAATAACGAAGCGAGGCATCGAATAATCGCACGTAAGGAAATAATGTATTTTGTCTTCAAATGGGTATATAGATTTTTTTCTAAACACCCATTTTTGTCTCAAACAGTTGTTTAACAAGTTTTTTTATACACTACCTATCAACGCTTCAGGAAAGGACAAAGCTCGTCTCCTAGCGGTGAAGGCACAACACTCAGGAGATTTCCTTCTTGTTAAGTCTATCTTCTTGGCTGCTTACATTGGGCAGTAGAATGGTAGCGTAGGTGCAGAGATACGGCCGATGACTAGACTCAGTTTATTAATGGCAAGGTGTAGGAATACACGGGGACAGAGCGTGAGGGGACCGGGAGCCAGCAAGGGTAGATGCTGCTTCAGTGAGGTAGGCCGTCTAAGTGAGAGAGAAGCATGGCTGACCAGCCCGACCTTGATAGGCCTATAGAGGGCAGCACCATAGTGCCGCGCAGTTTGAAACAGCCTCTCTAGGCCGTCTAAGTGAGAGAGAAGCATGGCTGACCAGCCCGACCTTGATAGGCCTATAGAGGGCAGCACCATAGTGCCGCGCAGTTTGAAACAGCCTCTGGGTAGGCTGTTTACATCCTAGCTGTTCCCAAATTCTCCCTGGGAATTTATAGGCGCATCAAAAGAGGAGAGATTAAGGGAAATCGACCTAACGACACTGGAAGACATTAATTAGAGAACAGTTTATGACTTGTTGCAGGGCATATTGTTGCAGGGTATATTATTGATGCAGGGTATATTATTGTTGCAGGGTTTAATATTGTTTCAGGGTACATTATTGTTGAAGCGTACATAATGGCAAAATTATCTACAAAAAACACCAAAAAAAAACGTAAAATCTTCAAAAATATTTAACATGAAATTGTTACGAAATTCGTAATTTCCAATAACTCGGCCTAAAAAAAACAGTAGAAACAAACATTAAGCACCAAAATATTTCTTGAATTATGCTCAACTTCTTTTGAAAGAAAGAAAAAAATATTAAAAAAAAATCTGCAGAAAGAGGCCTCATCAATTTTTAGAATAACAGATATTTACTTTTATTAAAAGACACTAATATGATAGAATTCAAGAGAGACTAATGAGTGGGGAAAACGCTTGTCCTTTTCAGATTAAATGAGTGGGGAAATGCTTGACCTTTTCAGAGTAAATAAGTGGGGAAAATGCTTGTCCTTTTCAGAGTAAATGAGTGGGGAAAACACTTGTCTTTTCAGAGTAAATGAGTGGGGTAAATGCTTGTTCTTTTCAGAGTAAATGAGTGGGGTAAATGCTTGTTCTTTTCAGAGTAAATGAGTGGGGTAAATGCTTGTCCTTTTCAGAGTAAATGATTGGGGTAAATGCTTGTTCTTTTCAGAGTAAATGAGTGGGGAAAACACTTGTCCTTTTCAGAGTAAATGAGTGGGGTAAATGCTTGTCCTTTTCAGAGTAAATGAGTGGGGTAAATGCTTGACCTTCTCAGAGTAAATGAGTGGGGGAAAATGCTTGTCCTTTTCAGAGTAAATGATTGGGGTAAATGCTTGTTCTTTTCAGAGTAAATGAGTGGGGAAAACACTTATCCTTTTCAGAGTAAATGAGTGGGGTAAATGCTTGTCCTTTTCATAGTAAATGAGTGGGGTAAATGCTTGACCTTCTCAGAGTAAATGAGTTGGGGAAAATGCTTGTCCTTTTCAGAGTAAATGAGTGGGGTAAATGCTTGTCCTTTTCAGAGTAAATGAGTGGGGTAAATGCTTGTCCTTTTCAGAGTAAATGAGTGGGGTAAATGCTTGTCCTTTTCAGAGTAAATGAGTGGGGTAAATGCTTGACCTTCTGAGAGTAAATGAGTGGGGGAAAATGCTTGTCCTTTTCAGAGTAAATGAGTGGGATAAATGCTTGTCCTTTTCAGAGTAAATGAGTGGGGTAAATGCTTGACCTTCTCAGAGTAAATGAGTGGGGGAAAATGCTTGTCCATTTCAGAGTAAATGAGTGGGGAAAATGCTTATCTGTTTCAGAGTAAATGAGTGGGGTAAATGCTTGTCCTTTTCAGAGTAAATGAGTGGGGCAAATCTTGTACTTTTCAGAGTAAATGAGTGTGGTAAATGCTTGACCTTCTCAGAGTAAATGAGTGGGGTAAATGCTTGACCTTGTCAGAGTAAAGGAGTGGGGAAAATACTTGTCCATTTCAGAGTAAATGAGTGGGGAAAATGCTTGTCCATTTCAGAGTAAATGAGTGGGGTAAATGCTTGTCCTTTTCAGAGTAAACGAGTGGGGTAAATCTTGTCCTTTTCAGAGTAAACGAGTGGGGTAAATCTTGTCCTTTTCAGAGTAAATGAGTGGGGTAAATCTTGTCATTTTCAGAGTATAACTTGTGATAGTATACAAGGTTGACAAACACCAAAAAATGCACATACATTATTAATAAACTTTAATCTGAATATACAATGAACTTCATGGTTTCAGTATTGAACTGAATATAACTATGGGTAGGCGAAACGTCTTCATAACTGAGATAACCAGATGGTGCACGTGTCGTATTGATCATTTTCTCTAGTGGTTCATGTTGAGCGAAAGTCGGAAGCAACAGTAATGAACCTTGGGTTGCATACACCGTGGGTTGCATACACCGTGGGTTGCATACACCGTGGGTTGAATACACCGTAGACGTTATATCTCATCACTAACATTAAACAAAACGAAGGTTGGAAATACCCTTTGCCAAGACTCTCGAAACTTTTTGAATGCGTGTGCCTTTATTATATATATATATATATATATATATATATATATATATATATATATATATATATATATATATATATATATATATATATATATATATATATATATATATATATATTACCGAATATGTAAAATTGGTCAATTATCAAGAACTCATTAATTAAGTCAATTCTAAAATTTTCTCTTATACGTTTAAAGATATATTTTATTTTGTACCAAAAGAACCTTAGAAAACTTGCCTAACCGTATTCTAACAAGCGCAATATAATTTAGCCTAATGCAATTAAATATATTTTAGATAAGTTTACAATAATTTAATAATAAACAAACACAATGAAATATATTTTTTTCATTAGGTTCAGAAAGATTTTTTGCGAAATTATTACATACACAAATTTTTGCTTGCCTTATTCGGCAAGAAGAGCTTGCTATTCCGAGGATTCGAATTCATGTCGTTTTGGTCCACCTCAAGGTGAGCGAAAATCACACATGACGCTCTAATCCACAGGACCACACAATCCTACAAGAATCAAGCACCCAGCAGAGCTAGGTGTTTTACCTTGATCCGAGAACATACGGTTGTGTGGGTGCTTCTGAGCTAATTTCATTCTACTCCCCGTTTGGTGTACTAGCCTCCACCAGCAGTATTTTATATTATTGTAACCACGAACATAAGAAAGAATGAACACTGCAGCAGGCCTACTGACCCATACGAGGCAGGTCCATCACACCCCTGCTTAGATCTGACTACCTGGAGTTAACCCTCTCCAGGTAAACTCTAGGTAGTCAGGTCACTTCCACTTAAGGAATGAACACGGCATAAGACCTTGCAGCACAAGCTAGTCAGGTCCAACTCACACCCATCCACACCCACTAATGTATTTATCTGACCTATTTTTAAAACTACACAACGTCCCAGCCCCTATGACGGTACTCGGGAGTTTGTTCCACTCATCCACAACTCTATTACCAAACCAGTGCTTTCCTATATCCTTCCTCAATCTGAACTTTTCTGACTTCAAACCATTGCTGCGAGTCCTGTCTATGCTAGATATTTTCAGCACGCTATTTACATCCCCTTTATTTATTCCTGTTTTCCATTTATACACCTCAATCATATCCCCCTAATTCTACGCCTTTCTAGAGAGTGCAGATTCAGGGCCCTCAGTCTATCCTCATAGGGAAGATTTCTGATACATGGGATCAACTTTGTCATCCTCTGTACGTTTTCCAGTGCATTTATATCCATTCTGTAATACGATGACCAGAACTGTGCAGCATAATCTAAATGAGGCCTAACCAAAGATATATAGAGTTGAAGAAGAACCTGAGGACTTCGATTATTTATACTTCTTGATATGAAGCCAAGGATTCTGTTAGCTTTATTGCGAACACTTATGCACTGTTGTCTTGGTTTCATATTACTGCTAACCAGAACTCCTAAATCCTTTTCGCAATCACAAGTATTAAGATCTACATTATTCAGTTTATATGTTTATATCTTGTCCCTAATCTTACTTCTGTATACCTGAAAGAACCCTTTTGGGTTAGTCTTCGAATCCCTTGCTACCTTAGCCTCATAATCCCTTTTTGCTTTTCTTATTCCTTTTTTTATTTCTCTCTTTAATTGAAAATATTGATTTCTTATCTGCCCTTCCCCTCTTTTGATACGCCTATATATGCCTATCTTTTGACCAACGAGATCTTTTAATGTATTGTTCATCCATTTAGGATTATTTTTGTTAGATCTAATTTCTCTACTCTGAACAAAAGTTGTCTGAGAAGCTAGAACTATGCTCTGGAAAACGTCATATTGGTAACGAAAACCACCTACCTGACCCATAGTCAGGTCATCCCAATTTAGCCAACCTAGGTAATTTCTCAGTAACAACACTGCGACTAGCCGAGGATTCGAACCTATGTCGTTTTGGCCCGCCTCATGGTGAGCGAAAATCACACATGACGCTCTAACCCACAGGACCACACAATCCTACAAGAATCAAGCACCCAGCAGAGCTAGGTGTTTTACCTTGATCCATGAGGCGGGCCAAAGCGACATGGGTTCGAATCCTCGGCTAGTCGCAGTGTTATTGATTCAATGCCACTCGTTCGTGGTTACAATATAAAATATTGCTTGTGGAGGCTAGTAGGCCAAACTGGGAGTAGAATGAAATTAGCCCAGAGGCACCCACACCACCATATGTCCTCGGATCAAGGTAAAACACCTAGCTCTGCTGGGTGCTTGATTCTTGTAGGATTCCGTGGTCCTGTGGGCTAGAGAGTCATGCGTGATTTTCGCTCACCATGGGGCGAGCCAAAACGACATGGGTTCGAATCTTCGGCTAGTCGCAGTGTTGTTATATATATATATATATATGTCGTGCCGATTAGGTAAAACTTGCGATTTTGGCTTATATAGCAACGCTCACCTTGCCATTTAAGACAAGTGAAAATTTGTGTATGCAATAATTTCGCCAAAATCATTCTGAACATAACGAAAAAAATATATTTCATTGTGTTTGTTTATTATTAAATTAATGTTAACGTATCTAAAATATATTTAGTTGGGTTAGGCTAAATTAAATTGCGCTTGTTGTAATAAGGTTAGGTAGGTTTTCAAAGTTTCTCTTGGTACAAAATTATAAATTCTTACATTAACATAAATGAAAAAAATATATCTTTAAACGTATAAGAGAAAATTTTAGAAAGGACTTAATTTTAAATGAGTTCTTGCTAATTGACCAGTTTTACCTAATCGGCACGACATAGTATATATATATATATATATATATATATATATATATATATATATATATATATATATATATATGAGAGTGTCTACGTACTCACCTATTTGTATTCACCTATTTGTGGTTGCAGGTGTCGATTCACAGCTCCTGTGTGTGTGTGTGTGTATGTATGTGTGTGTGGAGAGAGAGAGAGAGAGAGAGAGAAGAGAGAGAGAGAGAGAGAGAGAGAGAGAGAGAGAGAGAGAGAGAGAGAGAGAGAGAATTCACGTTTGTCAAAAATAAAGTTGAAGAAAAATAATAATAAAAAAAATAGTTAAAGAGCAGTAAAGAAAAATGACTTAGGCGACTGGAATAAAATATTACATTGTGTGCTTTAATTAAAATTTCTTGCAGCTTTTAAATGAAAAATGATTCGTAATGTTTCATAAATGTTAAACCTTATGCAGTGAGAAACATTTGGAGAATGTGCATGAAATATGAGCAAAGAATGTGCATAAAAATGTCCTTTGTGTTGAAGGGGATTTAAGACAGTAAGAAATAGACCGGGGCTTATGATTACAAATAAAATTAGGCACGTGTAATTAGTGCTTCCCGCAGGGGGGAAAATGCTATTTTGAGTATTTACAAAATTCGAGTCTTTACACGTGTGTTAAAGCGAAACTTATGGGAAAACTTAAGTTTAACTTAGTTTGACTTAAAAAATGCCTTTCAATTTTAGATCAACTTAGTTTTACATTAAAATATATTTTAGATTAACTTAGTTTGCCTTTAAAATATATTTTAATCTGGGCAGACATGAATAATGAAGATTGTCAGTGAGAAGATGAATCACGTGAAGAAATACGAAATATAAAGAACGTACTGATTTCGTCATAGAACTGACGTCTTCATCAGAAAATACAAAAAAAAAAAAATAGAGGACATGATTGCAAAGAGTTCCCTTATTCACTTTTTTAATCTTCTGAAGAGGACCTCTGTTGAATACAAAATCAAAGAATTATAGTATAAAATAACAGAACGAAAATATCTGAACAATTTATTTTTATACATTTAAAAAGTATTCCATTTTGTGGGTTAAGTGATATTATAAGAAGATGTATGATACCATGTGTGAGAAGGAAGTTCCGATATGTGATGGAGGAAGGGAGGACAGGTATACTACTGTATACCACTGTGGATGGAGGAAGCTGGAGGACAGGTATACTACTGTATACCACTGTGATGGAGGAAGAGGAGGAAGGTATACTACTGTATACCACTGTGATGGAGAGAGGTACACGAACCACGATGGGAAGGAGAAGGTATACTACTGTATACCACTGTGATGGAGGAAGCGGAGGCAGGTATACTACTGTATACCACTGTGATGGAGGAAGAGGAGGAAGGTATACTACTGTATACCACTGTGATGGAGGAAGAGGAGGAAGGTATACTACTGTATACCACTGTGATGGAGGAAGAGGAGGAAGGTATACTACTGTATACCACTGTGATGGAGGAAGCGGAGGCAGGTATACTACTGTATACCACTGTGATGCAACTTATTAAGAATATGATAAAAGATATTTACTTGATTGACAATTATGTTGATGCTGAGTAGAAATTGACCAGTCTTGACGAGGGTAATAATGTGGGCAGCTTTGAAAACACCTTGAAAAACAAGTTAGAAAAATATATAAATTGAATTACCTTTGTTTAAACTGAACTTGGCTAAGTACACGTTAGTAGGCCTACTGCAGTGTTCATGATTTTCTATATAATAAATTTATGACATTGTACATTTCAATGTAAACTAAGCTTTCATGGCTGAGACATAACACTATTAATGTACCATACATTTGGACCTTGACAGGTAAACTTATGCAATGAACTTTTCCCTAATTCACTAAACCTAGCGAGAGTAAGAGGCACTAGAGACAGTCAAAAATAACCAAAATGAAAATCTTTGTGCAATGAGTAGTAGTTGTGACACTCACGGAGTACTTTAATAACCACGTAGGTCACAATAAAAATTGATAAAATAAACAAACAATAAAAGCAACGAACATAAAAACTAAACGCAAACAAATACTATCATACCAAGTTAAAATAACTAGCAGAAATTAAAAAATAAATTTCAATGTCAAAAGTCTGTGCTAAAAGTTCCCCGAGGTCCCTAGGGGAACCTCGGTAATTATAAAAAACATGAAGGTGGAACGGTCTAAAACGTGGGTAAACTGTTAAAATACGTTCCACAGTCAGCAGCACATCACAAATTACACAGAGGGGGACAGCAGCATCTGTGTACAGGTCACTATGGGTGAGAATTATTTGTCTGGTGCGCTGAATTGACTCATTGAAAAGGTATCAAGAATTTTCAATACCCCTCCCTTCCCTTCATATATAAGGGACATTAATTACCAGCAAACCTCTGGACATCTGGCTGTCTCAAAGAGGGAACTTGCCAAGTTCTTCAAGTCAATTCCTGATCAGACGGGCTGTGGTGCATACCAGGTAGGTAAACCACTTCAGTGGTTGGTACACTGCTTCATTGGTTGATACACTGCTTCAGTGGTTGATGCACTCTTTCAGTGGAGATCAGTGTTGGCCTCACCAATACTTTGGGGAGGTCATTGATGACGTCACTACCATGGGAGGTCAGTGCTGGCCTCACCACTACCCTGGGAGGTCAGTGCAGGCCTCACCACTACCCTGGGAGATCAGTGCTGGCTTTACCACTACCATGGAAGGTCAGTGCTGGCCTCACCACTACCCTGGGAGGTCAGTGCAGGCTTCATCACTACCCTGGGAGGTCAATGAAGGTCTCACCACTACCTTGGGAGGTCAGTGCTGACGTCACTGTCCTGGGAGGTCAGTGCTGGCCTCACCACTACCCTGGGAGGTCAGTGCTGGCCTCACCACTACCCTGGGAGGTCAGTGCTGGCCTCACCACTACCCTAGGAGGTCAGTGCAGGCCTCACCACTACCCTGGGAGGTCAATGCTGGCCTCACCACTACCCTGTGAGGTCAGTGCTGGCCTCACCACTACCCTGGGAGGTCAGTGCTGGCCTCACCACTACCCTGGGAGGTCAGTGCTGGCCTCGCCACTACCCTGGGAGGTCAGTGCTGGCCTCACCATTCCTGGCCTCAACAATACCCTGGGAGGTCAGTGCTGACCGCGCCACTACCCTGGGAGGTCAGTGCTGGCCTCACCATTCCTGGGAGGTCAGTGCTGGCCTCACTACCCTGGGAGGTCAGTGCTGGCCTCACCATTCCTGGAATGTCAGTGCTGGCCTCACCACTACCCTGGGAGGTCAGTGCTGGCCTCACCATTACCCTGGGTAACACCCATCACTCAACGCCAAACTTTGCCCAGACCTACAGATACAGTTTCTGGTGAGTGAGTGGTGAACATTTGAAGAGTGAGAGATTGGTGATGGGTGGAGGTTGTGAGAGGTTGGTGATGGGTGGAGGTTATGAGAGGTTGGTGATGGTGGTGGTAGTACGAGGTCGGTGATGAGGGTGGTCAGTGATGGGTAGTTGTGGTTGTGATGGATGCGTGGGCCAGCGGACCGCCAACAGCAACAGCCTGGTTGACCAGACAAACAACAGAAAAGCCTGGCCTCAGGCTGGGCTGCGGGAGTAGAAACTCTCACAAGTGGTGACAGGTATGACACAGGTAGTGTCCTCTATCACACAGACTTGTTGTATTGTGAGCTCCGTACTGTGCTTCATGCTGAGACACTGATGTGTTAGGTTGAGAAATTATGTTAGTGAACTCCTAAAGTGTGAGTAGCAGCACCAGGAGGAGCACCAGTAGGAGGAGTAGTAGCAGGAGGAGCACCAGTAGGAGGAGGAGTAGCAGGAGGAGCACCAGTAGGAGGAGGAGTAGCAGGAGGAGCACCAGTAGGAGGAGGAGGAGCACCAGTAGGAGGAGGAGTAGCAGGAGGAGCACCAGTAGGAGGAGGAGTAGCAGGAGGAGCACCAGTAGGAGGAGGAGTAGCAGGAGGAGCACCAGTAGGAGGAGGAGTAGCACCAGTAGGAGGAGGAGTAGCAGGAGGAGCACCAGTAGGATGAGGAGTAGCAGGAGGAGCACCAGTAGGAGGAGGAGTAGCACCAGTAGGCGGAGGAGTAGCAGGAGGAGCACCAGTAGGAGGAGGAGTAGCAGGAGGAGCACCAGTAGGCGGAGGAGTAGCAGGAGGAGCACCAGTAGGAGGAGGAGTAGCAGGAGGAGCACCAGTAGGAGGAGGAGTAGCACCAGTAGGAGGAGTAGTAGGAGGAGCACCAGTAGAAGGAGGAGTAGTAGTAGGAGGAAGAGTAGTAGTAGTAGTACCAGCATCAGCAGCTCACAATAATGATAATATTAATAATAAATAATAATAATAATGCATCTACCACACCCTTCTTTCCACTCCTTCGTACCGACGTGTCCTTCTTGGCGTCTGTTTTTCTAGCTTAGTTGTGACTTGACAATGTCCCAGGATGGACCAAACGGTTGTCATAAATTTCCTCTCGTGAGGCTTATTTTTTTAATGAATAATATGGCATTTTTTTACGTAGGACAATAAATAATTGCAATGGCAGACGGAAAACTTTTCAAAAAAGGTTATTAATGAGTTACCAAAGAGAGAGAGGAATTAACAAAACAGGTCCGGCAGATAACTGCCTTGAAAAATATTGAAAATCCTAAACCATATATCCGACTAGAACAGCTCTTGAACCCGGTCCACAGGGCGATCATCTCTTGGTTCAGAGAACGAGAGCTGTTCTATCATTGCTTGCATCAAACCTCATTACCTCCCTCATCCAGGGTTTAGCGCTTCTGCATCAATATCATAAAGTGAGTACTTGGCAGATATATTAAACTGAATAATAATATCAACGTTAATGCAAATTTTAACATCAGTGAACTGTATAGAATGATTTTTCTCTTAGTAAATTTTGGGAGTAAATTGAATGGTGTGGAGTAACTTAATATAATTTTTTAGGTTGAAAGTAAAGTGTGACTTGTTCTAACTTAATGGAAAGTGTGACTTGTCCTAACTTAATGGAAAGTGTGACTTGTTCTAACTTAATGGAAAGTGTGACTTGTCCTAACTTAATGGAAAGTGTGACTTGTCCTAACTTAATGGAAAGTGTGACTTGTCCTAACTTAATGGAAAGTGTGACTTGTCCTAACTTAATGGAAAGTGTGACTTGTCCTAACTTAATGGAAAGTGTGACTTGTCCTAACTTAATGGAAAGTGTGACTTGATCAAATTTAATGTAAAGTGCGTCTTGGCCTAACTTAATGTAAAGTTTATCTCATTGACTTTCTTGCCTGTGCTCGCTCTCAACTTTGTGACTTACTGAAGTCTCCCAGCAAGCTTCAGTCTTGGTCTTTTAAATTCTTTTTACACTTGGGTCTTATGGATGCTTTTATTAATCAACCTTCCCTCTCTCTCTCTCTCTCTCTCTCTCTCTCTCTCTCTCTCTCTCTCTCTCTCTCTCTCTCTCAGGTAATCCAAACATGAGAAATTGTGTGTGTTTGTACTTCCATGAGATTGTAATTAGTTTGTTGGACACGAGATTTTAATGTGTGTGATTAGATCCTCATTGTTTGTTGATCAAATCTAGTGTATTTGTATTTCTGGTAGACTCTGTTATTTGTTGGTTGAACACAAGAGTCTTAGGACTCTTGTGTTCAACCAACACAGTGTTCTTGTGTTCAACCAACACAGTGTTCTTGTTTTCAACCAACACAGTGTTCTTGTGTTCAACCAACACAGTGTTCTTGTGTTCAACCAACACAGTGTTCTTGTGTTCAACCAACAGTGTTCTTGTGTTCAACCAAAACAGTGTTCTTGTGTTCAACCAACACAGTGTTCTTAATGAAGACGTAAGTACCCCTCTTCTAATAACATGTTTATTGTTCCACTATAATCTACCTTGTCCATAATTACTATCGCATTTGCTTTGTCTGTTTCGTAAGATGAAGTTCAGGATCTTTCCTTAATTCATGGTATAACTTAACAAATCTTTGAGGATAATTGTGTTGCAGAGGTCAGAGCTTTACTCACACCTCTACAACACAATTATCCTCAAAAATTTGTTAAGTTATACCAAGAATTAAGGAAAGATCCTGGACTTCATCTTACGAAACAGACAAAGCAAATGCGATAGTAATTATGGACAAGGTAGATTATAGTGGAACAATAAACATGATATTACAAGACGGGGGAATTTACGTGCCCCTTAATGGGGTTGATTACTTCCCAGTACTGTTTCAATGCTGTTATCTGTCTTCAGTTTTACAGGCGGGAGGTTCTGCTTTTCAAGGAGAATAAAGGTTGGTGTAAGGTATTCAAGAGTTTCCAAGCTGCTATCGATCCTCTTTATCTGTTCATTGAATTCCTCTGTTATTACTGATGGTGTTGTGTATACAGCGATGATACAAAGTCTTTCCTCTCCACTTTTTTTCAAAATGTTTCCACCATATTTGATGATTTTAACTGTTGTGTGCGACTGAGTCTTTCACATAGAGACCTCTTCCTCTATGTAACTTATTTGCTCTATCATATCTATTCAAGTTTTATTTTGCGATGCAGCCTAAAGTATCCATGAAGTCTCCAAGGTGGGTTTTTAGTCTTTGCACACTGGTAAAAAAAAAAGGGAAAATAATCTGCTTTGATTACTTTGAACTAAGGATTTTGTTGGGTGATTTAGTGAGACCAGTTCAACTTCCACTTGTAACTGTTGTAAATACTCTTTGTTGTAAATACACTTTACTAGTTAAGACTTTAAATTTTAGTTATTTGTTTTGCTATCCCAAATTATTATTACAATTTGTTACAAAACCGTAAACAAGCCAAATGGTAAACGAAAGTAAATTACCTTAACTCTCTACCATCCTCGGGGAGAATTAAAGAGCGAGTTTTGTAACAGTCTGTCCGGTATTTTTCTATCTTGTTTTATGTTGATCATTATAATACGAGGTATTAGCCCGTACAAGAAGGCTAGTAACCGCTCGTTACACTGCTGTGTCATTAACAATCATTCACTTACCCTTGCTGTATTTACACAAATGTTGAATGTGTTAGAGACTGATAATAACGTGTGGAAAGTACAGTTAGTAAACGAGAGACTGATAATAACGTGTGGAAAGTACAGTTAGTAAACGAAGGTGAAAGGATTAAGATACTAATGTGGTGTCCAGTGCTGGTGACAGTTGTAGCATTCAGGGATGTAGTAATTGTTTCCAGTGGTCTTCGTTCTGTTCCACCTGGCGTCATTTCATATTTTTATCTGCTTGTTCCGAACCTGTTTTTTTTTTATCTTTCTCTCTTGCCTTATTTTATCTTCACTGCCTATTACGTGAAAAAAGACCAGGTCTACATTGTAACATTTATTTTCGTGTGGTTAGTTTCATTACGCATTTTTCCATAGCTGCATATTAGTTATGCTTAATATCTAAACTTTCTGATGCCGCCTGTGTTGTCATCTGGCCCGTGTTAACACCGGTTTATGCTGTACTCATCTCCCGAGGCTTCCTCTCCTGTGTTGTTATCTGGCCCGTGTTAACACCGGTTTATGCTGTACTCATCTCTTGAGGCTTCCTCTCCTGTGTTGTCATCTGGCCCGTGTTAACACCGGTTTATGCTGTACTCATCTCTTGAGGCTTCCTCTCCTGTGTTGTCATCTGGCCCGTGTTAACACCGGTTTATGCTGTACTCATCTCCCGAGGCTTCCTCTCCTGTGTTGTCCTCTGGCCCGTGTTAACACCAGTTTATGCTGTACTCATCTCCTGAGGCTTCCTCTCCTGTGTTGTCATCTGGCCCGTGTTAACACCGGTTTATGCTGTACTCATCTCCTGAGGCTTCCTCTCCTGTGTTGTCATCTGGCCCGTGTTAACACCGGTTTATGCTGTACTCATCTCCCGAGGCTTCCTCTCCTGTGTTGTCCTCTGGCCCGTGTTAACACCGGTTTATGCTGTACTCATCTCCCGAGGCTTCCTCTCCTGTGCTGTCCTCTGGCCCGTGTTAACACCGGTTTATGCTGTACTCATCTCCTGAGGCTTCCTCTCCTGTGTTGTCATCTGGCCCGTGTTAACACCGGTTTATGCTGTACTCATCTCCCGAGGTTTCCTCTTCACTTTCCTTGCCTTTTGATTCATCTTTCTCTGTGTTTCCTCTGGATCTAGCAGTAGTAATTAATATTAAGCACTAAACCCATGTGGGTTTTCAGCGCAAGTCGTGGTGGAGGCTTGATCCTCCGTCTACTGAGCGCCAGACATGCGCTTGCTATTTGTATTCACCTAGATGCTCATCTGGTTCTAGTAACGTGCTTCATTTTCTAGTGAAACTATCTCTCTCATTTCCTTTTCTGTTTCCATGTATCCTTATCCTTTAATCTTATCAGTCTTTGCTCTTATATCTATCCTTTCACTACCTTCATAATTTTCTTTTCACTCTGGATTCTTGGATCTTTTCCAACGCTGTGTGTATTATTGGAAGGTTTTCTGAGAAACTTTATTCATGCGGGACATATTTATCAGTCTATTGTGTGTGTCCACATTTGCCTGACTTACATACCAAGTGACAGTCTCCATACCAGTGTTGTTACTCACCTCACCACGAGTTAGGGGGAAGCTCAACCTGCCTATTACAGGCTTCATCAGTCGAAATACAGAAACAACAGATGTAGTGGAGATGTTGACATGAGGTGATCAGACCCTCAGCCTTAGTAAGCGTTCACCTAAACATTATTACAATAAAAAAAATAAGCGTTAAACCCACTAGGGTGTTCAGCTCCATAGATAGCTTCGGTTAATGTAGACTGATCGATGCTATAAAGGCGAGCACACACCGAGGCTGTAGGGACTGATCGCCTCATATCTCCGAGACTCGGCCAGTTATTTGTTTACAACCATTTGTTGGTGGCTGCATTAATATATAAAACTGCTTGTGTAACTGGTATTCCAAACGAGAGAAGAATAAAATTAGTCCTTAGCTTGCCACAGCTACGTATGTATCCGCATCAGGAGCGACATGTCCAGTGGTATTGGGCACCTGATGTATGTAACATTGGTGGTTCAGTGGTTTAAAGCGTCTCGAATTTTGACAGGGTACGAGGGTGGCGTGTTAAAGTTCGAGGGTTCGAGTCTCGGGCAGTGCAGTTGCTTGTGTTCAGTATGGCTCTCTCTCTCAGCAGTGTCCAGCTTTAGTCGACCATCAAGCTGGTCGTCAGGTCCCTCTTCACATCTCTCTTCTCCGTGATGGCTGTCTTGGTGGAATCGTTCACCGTGGGGTTCTATTTCACAGAAACGTATTGGAGCAGAACTAAGTTCAGATTTGAATCTGCATCCCAAAATAGTTAAAAATACGTTTTTAAATGTAATCTGAAATCGGTGTAATCTATATCTTTTACTTTCAGAAATATGTACTTTTACATTCACAAATATCTACTTAACATTCACAAATATCTAGGGAATAATAAAGTTTTACGCCATTTAGATTAGACAAAAGGCTCTCAATAATGCTACCAACTGTAGTAAACTTCTAGCGACTAACGAAACAGAAGAAGGACACAGAGATTTGGAGGAACAATAACAGTACCAGTCTAACAGGATTCAAAAGTTGAAAATAAAAATAACACAGTGTGTGGGGAAGATACAAAGGCCGTGTCAGAAGCCAGAATGTCAGGGACCAGTGGCCAGGCTTAGACTAAGTTTCACGGTCTGTAGCAGAGGTCACTATGTCAGGGGCAAGTTTAAAGAATAAGTAGTTTATTATATTCGTTTGAGAGAGGATTCCCACAGACCCAATCCTCTCTGACGACACAAGCTGCTAGTGTACCCATCAGTTGTGTTAATTAGCACATACATTGCACTTGGCAGAGGCTAGTATGTCACGAACCGGTTTTCACAAATGAATGTCGAGGCAAGGATATCAGGAGTCAAATGGGTCTCAAAACCAAGGAACTAACTTAAGGCCAAAAATATACTGTAAGTCCCATGGTAGGAACATGTCAGTGTAATACTGCAAACTGGAATTATGAGACCAGCCGAACAAAACATAAACACACCTGCCAGAAATTTAACAGTGTCAGTCTGCCACCAGTAGTGACACGGTCAGAACGGGTGTGTTCACGAGTTGGCAGTGTTATTGTAAGAGGCCTGGCCTGGAAAGGGAGGAACTAAATCACCTGAGAGGAAAAAAAGTCATCTGTTTAGCAATAACTAAAATCACTTTCGGGAGGGACCCAATAATTGTCTGAGCAAAAAAATAAAACTCCTGTAAAGGGGAATATATCAGTCCGGGCTCCGGGAGTAGAAAGACTCTCGAAACTCATCATAGGTATGTCAAAGGAGGCTTCGAACCCCATCATTGTCTGCGAACTGACTATCGACTGTCCGGTCACTTGGACACCAGAGGTAATGACGGGCCATCAGGCACTTGTTTAACAGGAAGGAAGATTTATAATATTGATCTAACTAATCTCTAATGGCCTAGTAAATACTTGGGTGATTAGAGAATATAAAAATATTAAATTAACACTGTGTATGTTTGTATAATGTACAATTACACCCGTATTTAGTGGTTATTGGTAGTATTACATTCATGAGGGGAGAGCTAAACTCGTAGGGGATCTCTAGCACAACAAGTGTGGAAAAATCACGTACATCATACAAGGTGTTTACATGCATACACATTTTTTACACAGACACAGATGTTAATATCCCATTGTTTACAGGTCATACAGACGTGAGTGTAAACGCATGTTTAACACTTAAAGGATACAGGTGTTACATTATTGTTTACACAGGTGTTAACATCCCATCGTTTACACGTTATACAGGTGTGGTTGTAAACACACTACACCTGGGAACACATAGGTGTTACCATATTTACACAGGTGTTAACATCCCATTGTTTACATATACAAGCTTGAGTGTAAACACATCATTTACACCTGGGAATCAACACCAACTCTAGTGTGTCTCACACAGTAAGAGTTTCCAGCCTTAATTTGAAAGCGATCTGTTACATATTTGTTAAACCCTCCCCTTGTATCCTCTCTCCTCTTCCCTTTGTATCTTCTCCCCTCCTATTTCCTTTGTATCCCCTTCCCTCCTCTTTGAATCCTCTTCCCTCCCGTTGTCTCCCCTCCTCTTCCTTTTTAGCAATCCCTCCCCTACGTAGCATGATAGTGTTGGTTAGCTTGACATATCCATTATAAAACCTGGTACGTCCCCTTTCACTTTTATGTGGAGTTACAGTGTACTGGAGCCAGGATGTGACAGTGTACTGGAGCCAGGATGTGACAGTGTACTGGAGCCAGGATGTGACAGTGTACTGGAGCCAGGATGTGACAGTGTACTGGAGCCAGGATGTGGCAGTGTACTGGAGCCAGGGTGTAACAGTGTACTGGAGCCAGGGTGCAACAGTGTACTGGAGCCAGCGTGTAACAGTGTACTGGAGCCAGGGTGTAGCAGTGTACTGGAGCCAGGGTGTGACAGTGTACTGGAGCCAGGATGTGACGGTGTACTCCATCCAAAGTGTCACAGTGTACTTGAGCCAGAGTGTGACAGTGTACTGGAGCCAGTGTTAGTTTTACATGCAGCCTGGTGACAGGCTAGTCAAACACAGGTGTTGGTGGTAGTAGTTGTAAACTGGTGTTGGTGGTAGTAGTTGTAAACTGGTGTTGGTGGTAGTAGTTGTAAACTGGTGTTGGTGGTAGTAGTTGTAAACTGGTGTTGGTGGTAGTAGTTGTACCGGAAACACTCAACACAAATTTATATTATCAAATCAAGTTAGAATAACCAGCATCAGTTGAAAAAAAAACATTAAATTATTAGTGTCAAAAGACTTTTGCAAAAAGTTCCCCGAGGTCCCTACAGGCACCTTGATAATTATAAAAATCACGATGAAGGCGGAAAATCCTAAGCCTAGCGATTGGTCACAAGTTACACACAGAGGGAGGGGGACAGGATTATCTGTCAACAGGGACAATAGGACCTGTCAAGAGACAGGAGGACCTGTCAACAGAGACAGGAGTACCTGTCAACATTGACAGGAGTACCTGTCAACATTGACAGGAGTACCTGTCAACAGGGACAGGAGTACCTGTCAACAGGGACAGGAGTACCTGTCAACAGGGACAGGAGTACCTGTCAACAGGGACAGGAGTACCTGTCAACAGGGACAGGAGTACCTGTCAACAGGGACAGGAGTGCCTGTCAACAGGGACAGGAGTGCCTGTCAACAGGGACAGGAGTACCTGTCAACAGGGACAGGAGTACCTGTCAACAGGGACAGGAGTACCTGTCAACAGGGACAGGAGTACCTGTCAACAGGGACAGGAGTACCTGTCAACAGGGACAGGAGTACCTGTCAATAGGGACAGGAGTACCTGTCAACAGGGACAGGAGTACCTGTCAACAGGGACAGGAGTACCTGTCAACAGGGACAGGAGTACCTGTCAACAGGGACAGGAGTGCCTATTAACAGGACATTGGAGTTGGTTATTTTACCCGGCAGAAACTTAAACCAGTGCGGATATTAATAAAAATGTCGAGCTGGTTACTTTTTCGTATAAAACAAATCATGAATTTTGCTCAGGATTAATTGAAGTTGGTGAAGGGTTTAACCTAAACCAGAATCAAATACGCTGTAATAAACATTTCCTTCCTGTGATCGTTATGAACATTCACTCACTCTCTCCCCTGTCTGTCTGTGTCTGTCTGCGGATATCAACGTTCTGTATCCCAGTGCCAAGTATCAGCACCTCCTTTGTTTCTTTATTGCCGATTAACCATACGCAAATGTAGGTTAACTAACATTAAACTAACATGGACTTATCTAACATGAGTTAGACATGTGCTACTCTTAAGATATCTTCATGGATGAAACGTTACTTCTGCGCAGCAGGCTTTGTTACTTAAATACAGAGGTGATATCGCGTGTTTTATTAACCAATACGAAAACAACACTTTTTCACAGTCTTATATCTGACATAAATCAACAACTGATGAGAGTGAAAGTGATCGCGCGATTTGCAGGAGACACGTTGCACATATTTTGTATTATTGGCGCACAAAATCAACAAGCAGATGAGAATAAAATACATGTGCAACGTATGAGTATCTTTATTGTGATGACGTTTATATAATAAGGATATCCAAGTGCTGCAAATGTTTCTTATTCGTCTATAAATACAGTCTAACACCTCAGCAGTGTCCCGCGGCAGTGCTGCCCAGGGTCTTTATCACAGTAAATGTGCTAACAGTCAAGCTTGTGTATTTGACGTGTTGTACACTTGTGTAGAAGTGAGACAGCTGACAGTCATCTTTAATATATCTCTCTTTTAAACCAGCTTGATCCTCCAGCTTTACCCCCTCCCCCTCCCTGTCTGTTATGATAGGTAGTTTCCCTCCCCTCTTTGTTATGGTAGGTAGTTTCCCTCCTCCCCTCTGTAGGTAGTCTTCCTCCTCTCTGTTATGGTAGGTAGTTTCCCTCCCCTCTATGTCATCCCAGATACTTCCCCTCCCCTAATGTTATGGTAGGTATTCACTCTCCCCTCACTGTTATGATTGAGGAAATCTTATCCATCAACAGAATGCCCTCCTCCTTCCCCTCCCTCCCTCTGTTACTGAAATTCCGTGATCTACTAGTAAAATTTCTCCTTCCTCCGTCAAAGTAAAGTCAACTTCGTTATCTACCTATAGAATATCAGTATTCTTCACCGTTGTTTATGTGACGAAGCTCTTTGATCCACTAGTAGATTATCATCCATATCTTCTTCATGTCATGGTTGAGGAGACGTGATCCATCAATAGAATGATCCTCTTTTCCTTTTACCCGTTATGCCAGAGGCAGGAAAGAGTTACTCCGGGAGTAAGAAAACTCTTGGAGCACATCAAAGGTATATCAAACGTGTATCAGAGAGTCTGGAGCTTCACAAGTAGCACAGAACCACGGGAAGTAAACTAGGTAAGTAGCAGAGGAACGCTGGAACAACCTGGCTGTCTTACTAACACCCAGTCAATTTCATCCATGAATGTGTATAACCTTTATAAACCTGTCTAACTTTTCTAACTTTCTAAACAATTCACTTCTGTGTCGTTATTCTGTTGCTCGTTGCACTCATCTGCAACTAAATTTGTAGTCCAATTATGATCTAAACTCCAAAGTGTTAAATCTAAACATATCCAGTTTAATTACATTGCTACAACTTCTGAATAGATTTCATATTTTTTTAACTCTTATTTATATCCCGTTTATTCCTCTGATCCATTTGTGCACTTCAATCAAGCCACCCCTCATGCTATGTCTTTCAAGTGAGTAATATTATTGCACAATCTATATCCGTGAGAACGGGTTATAATGTTCTGTAATAATGGGGTTATATTTCATTGTATGTTTTAAAGATGAGAGGACTCATGGCTGCTGGACTTTTCTGGGTCTTCTGTTTCTTGGATTCGTATTGGTCTTCTAGCTGATGAAATGTTTTGGGTCCTTAAACTGTTGAGCACCTTTGAGTCTTTTGACTTCTCGACCCCTATAGGTGTTCTGCTTCTCGACTCCTTCAGGTCTTTTGCTTGTCGACTCTTTCAAGATCTGCTTGTCGACTCTTTCAAGATCTGCTTGTCGACTCTTTCAAGATCTGCTTGTCGACTCCTTCAAGGTCTTCTGCTTGTCGACTCCTGTAGGTCTTTTAGCTGCTCGACTCCTTCGGGTCTTGACGAATAAGACACATCTACAACACTTGTATATCTTTACTGCCAAAACGATTCGCGTACACAACAGTCTTCTTCAGTCAAATTCAAGCGAATATAAAACCGGAGACGGTAGAAGAAAAATTATTGAGGTAATCAGGCTTGAGGAACTGACTACCACCGACAACTCTGAGGGACTGACCACCTCAAACTTGCTTCTTCCACTATATCGTGTTTTATATTGACTTTATTTGACTGAAGCCTCCATCCACTGGAAAAAACACAGGAGACAAAAAAATTAGCTAACTCAGCCCCCAGCCCTAGGACTGACCCAGACCCAGCCCCCAGCCATAGTGAAAATCCAGATTTGGTTAAAGACTCCTCCACAGCCACCACAGCCATAGCCTCTAGTACAGATATAGTAGGGGAGTCCTCTTCCAGGGAAAATGTTGACCCCATGTCATCAAAGGAGGAAAGCGCAGATAAAGAGGAAAACCAAGAAGTGGAAAGAGAGGAAGAAAACGCAGATAATTCGGCAGATCTTTGGGAAGAAACAAAATCAGTAAATATAGGCAGTCAAAACATTTTCAGATTCTATGCAAAAGGTATGTGCCTATATGGCACAGATTGCTGGAATAAACACACCAGAAAATGTGCCAACATGTTAAGGAAGGGAAAGTGTCAGTTTCAACAAAGTGTGCAGATACTTCCATCCAGTAATGTGTCAAGCTTCAACACAGTCCAGAGAATGTTATGACCTGAGCTGCCCAGACCACCATATAAAGGGAACAGTACGATACAGAAAAAGCAGGGAAAGGGAAAATGAACAGCAATCTTTTTTAGATATAAGGAGAAACAACCAGATCAAAGAAAGAGACAAAAGGGAGAAATGGTACAGAGGGGACAGATGGGCAGCACAGTGGGACATGCCAAGACAGGCACCACCTCATCAGGGCCGTATGAACAAATAAAGTCAGTACTGGAGAAACCAGGGGTATGGGCACCAGGGGCCATACCAGGTAGGACATCACCAGTGGTACTAACGAAACACAAAGAAAGACCAAACATCCCAAATGGTAACTCCTGCTTCATATTTGCAAATATTCAGGGTCTGAAATCAAATAAAAAGTTAGTTATGTTAGTGGACTCCTATCAGAAGCGAATGCCATGTTTGGAGCATTTACAGAAACACATACAAGGGATGTTTTGGACGGAGAGATTAAGAAAGAAAACTATAACATGTATAGATGTGATACAATTAATAGGTCACAGGGAGGAGTATGACTCTATGTAAAAGATACTCTCTGTTGCACAGAAGTGTTGAACGCTACGAATGATATAGTAGAAATCCTCGGCATTAAAGTGGAAAATAGGAATCTAGTAATTATCCTAGTATACAAACCACCATCAGCAACTGCGGAGGAATTCACAGATCAGTTAAGGAAGATAGATAGCTATCTGGATAGGCTAGAGAATCCAACCCCAAACATTTTACTCCTTGGAAATTTTAATCTCCCTCATGTAAAATGGAAGATGAGGCAACATAATATTATACCAGAAATATCTCCTGGAAGTACCCTGGCTCAACAGGCACATACCAGGGAACTAATGAGGCTTTGTGAAAAGTACTCATTAAACGAACAGATAATTGATCCCACTAGAAATTAAAATACCCTGGATTTGATATTCACAAACAACGAGGAACTAATCAGAGACATAACAGTTACAAAAACAATATACTCTGATCATAACATCATAGAAGTTCAAACGAGTATTAACTATGGGTTAGGTAACTTCGGCACTAATGTTAGAGGCGGAATGTTCAGTAAGTTTAATTTTAATAACCATAGAATTGACTGGGAAAAAATACACCAAGAGCTATCAGACATATCATGGGAATCAGACATGAGCACCCTAAATCCCCACCAGTGCCTAGAGAAGCTGAATACAGAAGCATACAAGGTATGAATGAAGCACGTACCATTGAGGAAACCCAGAAGAAGATCAGATATAGAGAGAGAGCGTAGGAGATGGTACAGAAGAAAACGGGTTACTGAATTGTTGAAAAACACAAATATGCTGCAACAGAGGAGAGATAGCCTTAACCGAGAGATCACTGAATTAGAGCAAAAACTTAAGATGTCATACCTAACAGAAGACGTACGAAGGGAACAAAGAGCCATACAGTATATTGCCAAATCCAACCTGTAGAATTGGACTATTGAGAGGAGATTCGTATACTGACGATGAACAGGAAATGAGTGAAATCCTAAAAGAACAGTATGAGTCAGTGTTCAGCAACCCACTAAATGACAGCAAAGTAGAAAATGCAGAAATAATTTTCACTCCAGCAGAAGGCTGCGCAGACCACCTAACCGACATTAGTACAAATCCCACAGATTTCGAAAAAGAAATGGACAACATGCCCACTCACTCAGCACCTAGACCAGATTCATGGAATGTTATATTTATAAAGAAGTGCAAAGTACCATTAGCAAGAGCCCTTAGTATTCTTTGGAGAAAGAGCTTAGATCTAGGTGAAATACCGGAGGCCTTAAAGAGTGCAGACATAGCTCCTTTGCATAAGGGAGGTAGTAGAGCACTAGCTAAAAATTACAGACCAGTAGCCCTAACTTCTCACATCATAAAAATCTTTGAAAGAGTAATGAGACGGCAGATTACAAAGTTCATGGACCAGCACAACCAACATAACCCGAACCAGCATGGCTTTAGAGCAGGACGATCATGCCTGTCACAGCTGCTGAATCATTATGACAGAATTACGGAGGCATTGGAAGACGACCAAAACGCAGATGTGATTTACACAGATTTTGCAAAGGCGTTTGACAAATGCGATCATGGAGTGATAACGTACAAAATGAGGGCCATAGGCATTACGAGGAAGATAGGCAGATGGATTTTTGAGTTCCAAACACACAGAACACAAAAAGTAGTAGTGAACAGGGCTAGATCCAGCATCAACGAGGTCAAAAGCTCAGTGCCCCAAGGCACTGTCCTGGCACCTCTGCTGTTTCTCATCCTCATAGCAGACATAGATAAAAACACCCAGCACACTTTTGTATCATCATTTGCAGATGACACTAAAATAAGCATGAAAGTCACTACGGTAGAGGACACTGAAAAATTACAGGAAGACATAAGCAGGGTTTTAAAGTGGGCAGTGGAGAACAACATGACGTTCAATGGTGATAAGTTTCAGGTGCTTAGGTATGGAAAAAATTAAGAACTCCAAAGGAACACTATATACAAAACACAAGAGGGTCACCACATAGAACGAAAGGAACACGTAAAGGACTTGGGAATAATTATGTCTGCTGATCTGTCTTTTAAAGACCATAACAAGACAAAGATCTCAACAGCCAGGAAGATGACTGGGTGGGTATTGAGAACTTTCAAAACAAGGGAAATAATGCCGATGGTGACACTCTTCAAATCGCTAGTGCTCCCTCACTTAGAATACTGCTCAGTGCTGACGGCCCCGTTCAGGGCAGGAGAAATATCAGAGCTGGAACAAATTCAGAGATCGTTTACGGCTCACATTGAGCCATTGAAACATCTAAATTATTGGGAACGCCTTCAAGTCTTGAACATGTACTCATTGGAGCGGAGAGAGAGAGATACATGATAATATATACCTGGAAAGTACTTGAGTAGGAGCTGCCAGAAGGACCGGTTTTTATCTCCAACACGCAAGTTATACTTTTGTACCATACCGATCATTATTACTCTGTTTAATTATCTTCCTGTGGTCTGTCTCGCGTAACCCAAACAACCCCTACAGGATTCATTAAATAAGTGACACTGGATCTCGTCAGATCCAAGAAATAAGGGAACCATTGACTGGATTCAAAACTGGTATCCTTGTCCGGATTCAATAAGCGGACGAAGTTTTAGGGGACCTTATCAAACACCCAAACAATAACAATAACTTTTATGAGGTAAGATTGTCCAAACACTTACACATGCAAATAAAATAGATACGATACAAGTAGACGGATCACCACTTCAGGGAACCTATTAGTAGAATATACAGTAAAGCAACCAACAAAATCAATCATGAAACCCTGTGTAGTATGCAAACAAGCAAATGTTTCTCTGCATGGATTACATGCAACTTGTGTGGTAAATGCTGCCACGCCCCTTGTGTAGACATTCAAGACTCTACTACCCGAGATATTAAACAAGGGAAGTGTTTTTGGGTATGTCCAAATGAGACCAAACTGTGGAATAAAATCACATCGATATTAAAAGATGACAACACCAAATCGGACTTCATAAAAAACATGACAGCTTTCTATAACAGTTGGGAAAGTAAAAAATCAGGGCCAGATGGTGCTACCGCCCCTGGTACAGATGTTGAAATGGTAGCCAGTAAATTTAAGAATGGAGAAATAAATGATGGGGAAACAGGTGTAGATAAGGACACACACAAAACAGTGTTACAAACTAGCAATAACACGGTAGATAGTAAACAAGGGGATGCCCAGGGAAATACTGAAGATAAATTACCGGAAACAGTTGAAAGCTCCATTGTTAGCACTAGTAACGAAGACAGACACGAGACAGGAACACACCCACCAATGGGGAACACAGTCACAAAAACCAGGGCAAACGGAAACCAGGCCTATGTGAATATTATGCACTTGGTATCTGCAGGCATGGAAAATCTGGGAAATCAGATGGGACATGCAATTATGATCACCCCAGAAAATGCCGTTCCCATATGAAAACAGGCAAATGCAACCTCCCATCCTGTAAGTTTTTCCACCCTGAAATGTGCCACACATCAATTCAGGAAAGACAGTGCTATAACTTATATTGCCAGGTATACCACCTAAAGAGTACGAGGCGACACAGAACATCCAGACCATGGCAAAATCTGGGTAGCCACAGCCACTCCGGAGAGAGAGGTTTTTTAGTGCCAGGAAGGAAAAAAAGCTGGCAGGAAATGACAGAAATTGTACACCAACTGCAATCATTTCTGGAGTGGAATCACAGTCAGTGGCCTCCACTCCATTACAACAGATATTAGAGCCAGGAAAAAAAGACCCCTCCCCATACCACCAATACCACAAATCCAACTACATTCATCTTTGCTAATATACAGGGTCTAAACCCAGCAACAAACAACAAGGTACCTTACATTCGTGGACTGCTTACAGAGTCAAATGCTATCAAACCATACCACGGGTGGGGTTCGAACCCGCGGTCAGAGAGTCTTAGAACTCCAGACCGTCGCGTAAGCCACTGGGCCAGCTAGCTTCAATAAGATTCATCCAACTAGGTATATTTCTACACCATAGAAAGGTTAGCATAGGCACCACTGTGGACACAGTGGTGCCTATGCTAACCTTCCTATGGTGAAATATACCTAGTTGGATGAATCTTATTGAAGCTGCTGCCAGTGGCTTACCGACGGTCTGGAGTTCTGAGACTCTCTGACCGCGGTTCGAACCCCACCCGTGGTATGGTTTGTTTGCAATCGTGTCATTACGATTTCGTGAGTCAAATGCTATGTTTGCAGCTTACACAGAGACCCACATAAGAGATCACTTGGACAATGAAATATGGATCCCGGGCTACAACCTATACAGGTGTGACAGAGTGAACAAGCAAAAAGGGGGGGTTGGCCTGTATATCACAGAGTCACTTATATGTTCAGAACTACTAAATGCCTCAAATGATGTAGTTGAAGTATTAGCAATAAAGGTCGAGAATCAAAACCTGGTCATCGTGGTTGTCTACAAGCCCCCGGATGCAATGTCCCAACAATTCCAGGAACAGCTTCTGAAAATTGACCACTGTCTGGAAAATCTTCCAGCTCCTGCCCCTAACATCTTGCTACTTTGGGATTTCAACCTCAGGCACCTAAAATGAAGGAACATTGCAAACAATGTGGTAGCAGAGATAACACCAGGAGGCAGCTCAGATGAAAATTCACACATGCATGAACTTTTAAATCTCTGCACCAAGTTCACCCTAAACCAGCAAATAGAAGAGCCCACAAGATTAGAGAATACGCTGGACCTCATCTTCACCAACAATGATGATCTGATACGAAATGTCATCATATCAAAAACAATATACTCAGATCACAACATAATAGAGGTCCAGACATGCATGCGGGGAGCCCCAGATCAACAAAATGTGATCAGCCGCGAGGGAGCTTTCTCCAAATTCAACTTCAATAACAAAAACATAAGGTGGGACCAAGTAAACCAAGTCCTAAATGATATAAACTGGGAAGATTGCCTAAGCATCACGGATCCCAACCTATGTCTAAAACAAATTAACTCTGTGGTACTTGAGGTTTGCTCAAGGCAAATTCCCTTAAGGAAAAGGAGGAGAAGATGCAAACTAGAAAGAGAGAGGCACTCCCTATACAGGCGAAGGCAAAGAATAACGGAGCGGCTACAGGAGGCCAATATCTCTGAAATACGTAGGGAGACACTAGTCAGAGAAATAGCAAACATCGAATTAAAACTAAAGGAATCTTATAGGAATCAAGAGACACGGGAAGAACTAAAAGCCATAAATGAAATTGAAAGAAACCCTAAGTATTTCTTTTCCTATGCAAAATCAAAGTCGAGAACAACCAGTATTGGGCCCCTACTTAAACGGGATGGGTCCTACACAGATGACAGCAAGGAAATGAGTGAGTTACTTAAATCCCAGTATGACTCAGTTTTTAGCGAGCCACTAACCAGACTGAAAATCGAAAACCTAAATGAATTTTTATGAGAGTGCCACAGAACTTGACAGACGCATGCCTTTCTGACATCACCACGACGCCAAATGACTTCGAAAAGGCAATAAATGACATGCCCATGCACTCCGCTCCAGGCCCAGACTCGTGGAACTCCGTGTTCATCAAGAACTGCAAGAAGCCCCTATCACATGCTTTTAACATCCTATGGAGAGGGAGCATGGACACTGGGATCGTCCCGCAGCTACTAAAAACAACAGACATAGCCCCGCTCCACAAAGGGGGCAGTAAAGCAATAGCAAAGAACTACAGACCAATTGCGCTAACGTCCCATATCATAAAAATCTTTGAAAGGGTCCATCTTGATACCCATCAATTGCACAACCCAGAACAGCATGGGTTTAGAGCAAGCCGCTCCTGTCTGTCCCAACTACTGGACCACTACGACAAGGTCCTGGATGTTCTAGAAGATAAACAGAAGGCAGATGTTATATACACAGATTTTGCAAAAGCCTTTGACAAGTGTGACCATGGTGTAATAGCACACAAAATGCGTGATAAAGGAATAACAGGAAAAGTTGGTAGATGGATCTATAATTTCCTAACATGTAGAACACAAAGAGTCAACAGAGTAAAGTTTGAGGCAGCTACTGTGAAAAGCTCTGTTCCACAAGGCACAGTACTTGCTCCCATCCTATTCCTCATCCTCATATCAGACATTGACAGGGATATAAGCCACAGTGCTGTGTCTTCCTTTGCAGATGACACCTGAATCTGTATGACAGTGTCCACCGTTGAAGACACTGCAAGACTCCAAGCAGACATAAACCAAATCTTTAAATGGGCTGCAGAAAACAATAT
Organism: Cherax destructor; assembly: GCA_009830355.1. Taxonomy (NCBI): domain Eukaryota; kingdom Metazoa; phylum Arthropoda; class Malacostraca; order Decapoda; family Parastacidae; genus Cherax; species Cherax destructor. The sequence continues at coordinate 236,280 of WNWK01000506.1, read as the reverse complement.
GAAGTTCAATGATGAGAAATTTCAATTACTCAGATACGGAAAACGTGAAAAAATTAAAATCTCATTGGAGTACAAAACTAATTCCAACCACACAATAGAGCGAAAAACTAATGTCAAAGACCTGGGAGTGATCATGTCAGAGGATCTCACCTTCAAGGACCATAACAAAGTAGCAATTGCATCTGCTCGAAAAATGACAGGATGGATAATGAGAACCTTCAAAACCAGGGATGCCAAGCCCATGTTGACACTTTACAGATCGCTTGTTCTATCTAGGCTGGAATATTGCTGCACACTAACTGCACCTTTCAAGGCGGGTGAAATTGCTGACCTTGAAAATGTGCAGAGAACCTTCACCGCACGCATAAGTGCGATAAACCACCTCAACTACTGGGAACGCTTGAAGTTCCTAAACCTGTACTCTCTAGAACGCCGGCGGGAGAGATACATTATTATATACACATGGAAAATTCTCGAGGGCTTAGTACCAAACTTGCACACAAAAATCACTCCCTACGAAAGCAAAAGACTCGGCAGGCGATGTAACATCCCCCCAATGAAGAGCAGGGGTGCCACTAGCACGTTGAGTGACAACACAATAAGTGTCAGGGGCCCAAGATTGTTCAACTGCCTCCCAGCATACATCAGGGGGATTACCAACAAACCCCTGGCTGTCTTCAAGCAGGCACTGGACAGGCACCTAAAGTCGGTACCTGACCAGCCAGGCTGTGGTTCGTACGTTGGACTGCGTGCGGCCAGCAGTAACAGCCTGGTTGATCAGGCTCTGGTCCAACAGGAGGCCTGGTCACAGACCGGGCCGCGGGGGCGTTGACCCCTGGAATTCTCTCCAGGTAGACTCCAGGTAGGTAGAGGGCCTGGTCCCAAATCTGCACACCACCATAACAACATACTGGAGTGAGAGATATGGGAGGAAGTGTAAAATAAACCCAGTGAGGAGCAGGGATGCGGTGGGGACAATAAGGGAGCACTGTATCAACATCCGGGGTCCCAGACTATTCAACATATTACCAGAAGATATCCGAAACACGGCTGGAACCAGTGTAGAAGCCTTCAAGAGGAAACTCGACAAGTATCTTCACCAGGTGCCAGATCAACCACGCTGTGATGGGTATGTGGGGCAGCGGGCCTCCAGCAGCAACAGTCTGGTTGACCAGACAAACACCAGACGAGCCTGACCCATGGCCGGGCTCAGAGAGTAGATAAACTCTCGAAACTCTTCAAAGGTATAATAAAGATACCGAAGTGTTGCACATGTGTCTTATTCATCTAATTTCTCGTACTGTGTACCATCAATAATATGATCCTTTGTGTCGTCTCTCTGCTGGACTTCTTTGGGTCTCAGCCTGAAAATCAATTTTGGATCCCATTTTGTTCACATATAAAAAAGTTTCATAGAATAATTAATATAATTGTGGCACTTCTCGTCAACACTGTGTTCAGTATTTTCTTTAACAGATCATTGACCTATGTTACTGCAAATACAAAATGGACAGTGTATCCAGAGGATACAATACTTGAATACAAAAACTAAAAATATAGCTGTATGGTGTAACATTGTGATATCGTGTAGTTAATGTATTGCTCAACAAAAGTTTATATGAAAAAAAAAATTAATGGATAAAGTGCGTTATTTGTTAGAGCACAAACATACCCATTGTTGAGCACGAGAAGAATAGTAGTGGGTGGGGACGAGTGACAACATGGAGAGGCGAGTGGTGGTGGGCGAGGTGGGGGAAGTGGTAGTGGGCGAGGTGGGGGAAGTGGTAGTGGGCGAGGTGGGGAAAGTGGTAGTGGGCGAGGGGTATTGATGTCTGGGCGTGGAAGCATCAGTTCGCTGGAAAGGTGTTATTAATCTGCTTCATTAATATGCTTACCTCCCTCAATCCTTCCTTCATGGGTCTTGGAGTTCCATGGGTCTTCGGAGTCTCGGTCTTGAGTTTCATGGGTTCCTGAATCAGACTTCTTAAATCCTGGATTTTCCTGAGGATCTTAGTCCTAAGTTTCATTTGGTTACACGAAGATTCATGTCTCTATAATTCCTGGTGTTGGATTCTTTTAGGGCCGTGGAGACTCATGTGATAGAGGTACCAAACAAGTCTTCTGTGTTTACTAGAGTTGAACGTGATCCTCGCCACTCAAGTCTTGATAACCAGTTTTAGTGGATCTAGGCTGACTGTCTAAACGAACTTCCAATGCTCTGTGTTTACCCTAGCCTAGTAGGCCTCTGTCTCATATGGTCCAAAAGTCTGAGTGGTTAACCATTCTCCACGCCCTGCACGAGAACTTGGAATCGCTTTGGTGCCCCAGCCGTGTCAGGGGTCCCGACTGTGAACAGGTGGATGCTAAGGAGAAGGCTGTTATTTCAATCTTGCTGTACAGTAGATTTAAGCCCCTGATTGACTTCATAGCAAAGTGACAGGATCAGTAGGCAATTGAAGAATTAGACACTTTTGCAACATTTGGGAATCTTTATTTTAGAAACGTTTCTTCAACAAGTGGCTTCCACAGTCCGGTACAGAGATGATTGGTGGCAGATGAGAAAGAGTTTGAGGTAATTAGTCCCTCAGCCTTGAGTCTTATAAGCCACTACTCTGAGCATAAGCTGTACTTTTCCCAAGATTGATGGACTGAACACATCGACTCCAGGCTGAAGGACTGATTACCTCAAACTTTTCTTCGTCTTCCATAATTCATCTCTGAACTCGACTGAGGAAGGCACTTGTTAGCGAAACGTTTCCATAATAAAGATTCCCAAACGTTGAAAAAAATCCTATTTCTTCAACAAGTCGGTTTACTAAACCATTTACACCAGTAGGCTATAGTTCAGCAGGACTTGGGTGCTTGGCCCTCCTCCTCCTCTAACAAGACTCAATCAGTCTGACATTGTTCTCCGTTTTACTGAGGACTCGAGAAACACCTCACCCATAGCCAGCTGCATGTAGGTCTTCTTACAACTCTCTCTCTCTCTCTCTCTCTCTCTCTCTCTCTCTCTCTCTCTCGTAACATGAAGCTTACTGTGGAACACATTTTTATCTGTTTTCCCACGATTTCAGTCTTTTTCGCTCAAGTCTTGGTTTGCATAATTACCAGGAAGGGGAAGGGAGCTTGTAAGGATCTCTGGGAATTTTTAGGTGAATCTTATAAGTGTGATAGTGTGTCGGGGTTTACCTGACACCAGTTGCTTTAATATTTGTATTGTGTCTTTTGTTCATCAGAGTTGTTATTGTTAGCCCATTTACTTTGCATGTTCAAATCTCTCGGTTGCTTTCTTTTCCTGCCTCCTAGGTGCTCGATTCTTCTGTCTCCTAGATTCTTGATTCTTCTGTCTCCTAGGTGCTCGATTCTTCTGTCTCCTATTTGCTTGATTCCTTTTGTCTCCTAGGTGCTTGATTCCTTTTGTGTCTCCTAGGTGCTCGATTCTGCTGTGTCTCCTAGGTACTTGATTCTTCTGTCTCCTCTAGTAGATGTTGGAAACCTTTGTGTTTCTTGGTATATTGGATTTCTTTGTGTCTCCTAGATGCTGAATTCCTCTCTCTCTCTTAGGTGTAAGAAACCTTTGTCTCTTAGTCTGCCTGATTACTTTGTGTCTCCTAGGTGCTGAATTCCTTTGTCTGCTAGGAGCTGGAAACCTTTGTGTCTCCTGGTTTACTGGATTCCTTGTGTCTCATACGTGCTGGATTTTTTTTTGTTTCCTATGTGCTGTATTCCCACTGTAGCTTCCTTTAATATTCCCACTGCAGCTTCCTCTATATTCCCACTGTAGCTTCCTTTATATTCCCACTGTAGCTTCCTTTATATTCCCACTGCAGCTTCCTCTATATTCCCACTGCAGCTTCCTTTATATTCCCACTGCAGCTTCCTTTATATTCCCACTGCAGCTTCCTCTATATTCCCACTGCAGCTTCCTTTATATTCCCACTGCAGCTTCCTCTATATTCCCACTGCAGCTTCCTTTATATTCCCACTGCAGCTTCCTTTATATTCCCACTGCAGCTTCCTTTATATTCCCACTGCAGCTTCCTTTATATTCCCACTGCAGCTTCCTTTATATTCCCACTGCAGCTTCCTCTATATTCCCACTGCAGCTTCCTTTATATTCCCACTGCAGCTTCCTTTATATTCCCACTGCAGCTTCCTCTATATTCCCACTGCAGCTTCCTCTATATTCCCACTGCAGCTTCCTCTATATTCCCACTGCAGCTTCCTTTATATTCCCACTGCAGCTTCCTTTATATTCCCACTGCAGCTTCCTCTATATTCCCACTGCAGCTTCCTCTATATTCCCACTGTAGCTTCCTTTATATTCCCACTGCAGCTTCCTTTATATTCCCATTGTAGCTTTCTATATATTCCCACTGTAGCTTCTTTTATATTCCCACTGTAGCTTCCATATTTCCTTTTACTTTGCCTTTGACTTGTTTCGAAAGTATTTCTACTGTCACATCCCACCCCTGGGCCAGGCTTGTCTGGTGATTGCCTGGTCATCCAGGCTGTTGCTGTTGGCAGCTCGCTGACCCCCATGTAAAAAGCATGGACGCCGTGGGCGTCCATTTATTTGACATTTTCTCCCATATCTCTCACTCCAGTATGTTGTTATGGCAGTGTGCAGATTTAGGACTAGACCCTCTAATACTTTCCATGTAAATATTTACATTAAATCTCCTCTGCTCTAGGAAATACATGTAAAAGACTTCGAGGCGTTCCCAGTAATTTTTATGCTCTACTGACTGTGCAGGCAGTAAATGATCTCTGTATTTGTTCCAGCTCTGATATCTCTCCTGCCCTGACTGGAACCATCAACACTGAAGAGTAACCAATGCGAGAGAGCACAAGCGATTTGAATAGTGTCACCACTGGCATTATTTCCTTTGTTTTAAAAGTTCACATCATCAACCATGTCATTTTTCTGGCCATCGTGACATTTGCGTTATTGTGTTCATTGAAACAAAAGTCACCTGACATTATTACACACAGATCTTTCACGTGTTCCTTTCGTTCTGTTTGTTGATCCTCTTGTGTTTTATAATTAGTGTCCCTTTTGAGTACCTGATTCTTTTCACATAAAAGGAGTCTCCTCCATATTTCCACAGCATATTCCAGACCGAAATGTCGTCATTGGTTTCAGTCTCGTGTGTGTGTATGTTGTTTGTATATTGTTCCAGTCACGGTACTGTGTGTGTATGTTGTTTGTATATTGTTCCAGTCACGGTACTGTGCATTTTTCTTCTTTACTTTTTATATATTGTTATCGACTCTATACATATATATTTTTTGCCAGATTTCTAACATGTTTTTTGTTGCCGTTCTCTCTCTCTCTCTCTCTCTCTCTCTCTCTCTCTCTCTCTCTCTCTCTCTCTCTCTCTCTCTCTCTCTCTCTCTCTCTCTCTCTCTGCCAGTGTCACTAGCAGCAGCATTTCCTGAGTGCAGTGACCGCGTCTTGGCAAGCCATAATTAATAATATCAGGCAGGACCTGGCCTCCAGCCGCGCCATCATTACGACCACCACCATCACCAACCTTCCCTACACCACCACCATCCTTCCCTGCACCACCACCATCTCCAACCTTCCCTACACCACCACCATCACCATCCTTCCCTGCACCACCACCATCACCAACCTTCCCTGCACCACCACTAGCACCAACCTTCCCTGCACCACCACCACCAACCTTCCCTGCACCACCACTAGCACCAACCTTCCCTGCACCACCACCACCACCAACCTTCCCTGCACCACCACTAGCACCAACCTTCCCTGCACCACCACCACCACCAACCTTCCCTGCACCACCACTAGCACCAACCTTCCCTGCACCACCACTATCACCAACCTTCCCTGCACCACCACTAGCACCAACCTTCCCTGCACCACCACTAGCACCAACCTTCCCTGCACCACCACTAGCACCAACCTTCCCTGCACCACCACTAGCACCAACCTTCCCTGCACCACCACCATCACCAACCTTCCCTGCACCACCACCATCACCAACCTTCCCTGCACCACCACCATCACCAACCTTCCCTGCACCACCACCATCACCAACCTTCCCTGCACCACCACTAGCACCAACCTTCCCTGCACCACCACTAGCACCAACCTTCCCTGCACCACCACCACTAGCACCAACCTTGCTTTCACCATCACCACCACAGTCATAATTACCAGTAGCTCCAGAAACAACAACAAATGCAACAGCAGCAACAACTTCAGCTAACCAAGCAACACAACCCATCCTAGCAAATTCGGTGTAGTTTCTCACATACGGTTTGCTGAGGTTAGGTTAGGGCAGGTTAGCTTAGGTTACATTATCCCCTACTAGGAAAAATTAACCAATTGTAACACCATAATCCCAGTAAAGGAAATCTTATGAGCATTTGTAAATATTTGTTTGATGGGTTTATGGGCTGTCTGTACCTCCGTCCCCTGAAGCCAGGAGCAGGTTTTAGGCCAAACGGCATAACATACTACAGGGGGTTTCAAAGAAATGGACCCAATTTCAAAGCAGTACTGCTTTGAAAATTTGAAACCCCCCTGTATTAATTCGAGGGGCGGCCCCCACTGGTGAGGGTTTTTTTTGTACTGTGTTGAGTGGCATATATTAAAGCTCTTTCATACTGATTTAAAAAATATATACAAGGCAGTTCAGAAGTTTTATTTGGGGGTGGCGCCCCTTGGGGCATATTTTTGGGTGCATCATTTTTAATTCAAAAACCCAACTGAATTGAAATCATAATTATTTCTTAGAACCTAAAGCTTACATTGCTTTTTGATGAGGTGCGTACAGGGGCGCGAGTCTCCGACACCCTCCTGACGAGGCAGGTGGGATGGAGCCGAGGGGCATGAGACCTCCCCTTACCCTCCTGACAAGGCAGGTGTGGGGTTGTCAGACCCCATATACTCCTGACAAGACAGGTGCGAGACCTCCACACCTACCTCCTGACAAGGCAGGTGCGAGACCTCCACACGTGCCTCCTGACAAGGCAGGTGCGAGACCTCCACACCTACCTCCTGACAAGGCAGGTGCGAGACCTCCACACCTGCCTCCTGACAAAGCAGGTGTGAGGACAAAAACATCTGAAACCACTGGAAGAAGTACAGAATTTTTGTCATTAACTTTGCTTGTCTTACAAGACACTACATATACCGAGCAGCACTGGGTTTATTTCTGATAGTACAAAGATAAAAACTACGGCTGGAACCAGTGTAGAAGCCTTCAAGAGGAAACTGGACAAATATCTTCACCAGGTGCCAGATCAACCAGGCTGTGATGGGTATGTGGGGCAGCGGGCCTCCAGCAGCAACAGCCTGGTTGACCAGGCAAGCACCAGACGAGCCTGGCCCATGGCCGGGCTCAGAGAGTAGATACTCTCGAAACTCTTCAAAGGTATATCAAAGGTATAAAAATTCTTGACAAGTTAACAGAAAACGGTGACCCACCGACTCAGATAATCACTGTTTAAGACTCACAGTAATAGTGATACACTGAGCGGCTACAACAGCACGAGTGGCTTAAGCAGTAGCAGCACTAATAGTCACCGCAGCAGCACCAGCAGCCGCACCAGCACTACTAACAGCGAACAGCAGTTCTACCAAGAACAGCACAACAGCAGCACTAGTTGAAGCGTCCCTACCACCAAGAACAGCGCAACAGCAGCACTAGTTGAAGCGTCCCTACCACCAAGAACAGCGCAACAGCAGCACTAGTTGAAGCGTCCCTACAACCAAGAACAGCTCAACAGCAGCACTGGTTAAAGCGTCCCTACCACCAAGAACAGCTTAACAGCAGCACTAGTTGAAGCGTCCCTACCACCAAGAACAGCTTAACAGCAGCACTAGTTGAAGCGTCCCTACCACCAAGAACAGCTCAACAGCAGCACTAGTTGAAGCGTCCCTACCACCAAGAACAGTTCAACAGCAGCACTAGTTGAAGCGTCCCTACCACCAAGAACAGCGCAACAGCAGCACTAGTTGAAGCGTCCCTACCACCAAGAACAGCGCAACAGCAGCACTAGTTGAAGCGTCCCTACCACCAAGAACAGCACAACAGCAGCACTAGTTGAAGCGTCCCTACCACCAAGAACAGCTCAACAGCAGCACTAGTTGAAGCGTCCCTACCACCAAGAACAGCTCAACAGCAGCACTAGTTGAAGCGTCCCTACCACCAAGAACAGCTCAACAGCAGCACTAGTTGAAGCGTCCCTACCACCAAGAACAGCTCAACAGCAGCACTAGTTGAAGCGTCCCTACCACCAAGAACAGCTCAACAGCGCACTAGTTGAAGCGTCCCTACCACCAAGAACAGCGCAACAGCAGCACTAGTTGAAGCGTCCCTACCAAGAACAGCACAACAGCAGCACTAGTTGAAGCGTCCTACCACCAAGAACAGCTCAACAGCAGCACTAGTTGAAGCGTCCCTACCACCAAGAACAGCTCAACAGCAGCACTAGTTGAAGCGTCCCTACCACCAAGAACAGCGCAACAGCAGCACTAGTTGAAGCGTCCCTACCAAGAACAGCGCAACAGCAGCACTAGTTGAAGCGTCCCTACCACCAAGAACAGTTCAACAGCAGCACTAGTTGAAGCGTCCCTACACCAAGAACAGCTCAACAGCAGCACTGGTTGAAGCGTCCCTACCACCAAGAACAGCTCAACAGCAGCACTAGTTGAAGCGTCCCTACCACCAAGAACAGCTCAACAGCAGCACTAGTTGAAGCGTCCCTACCAAGAACAGCACAACAGCAGCACTAGTTGAAGCGTCCCTACCACCAAGAACAGTTCAACAGCAGCACTAGTTGAAGCGTCCCTACCACCAAGAACAGCGCAACAGCAGCACTAGTTGAAGCGTCCCTACCAAGAACAGCACAACAGCAGCACTAGTTGAAGCGTCCCTACCACCAAGAACAGCACAACAGCAGCACTAGTTGAAGCGTCCCTACCACCAAGAACAGCTCAACAGCAGCACTAGTTGAAGCGTCCCTACCACCAAGAACAGCTCAACAGCAGCACTAGTGCAGCACCCTACCACCAGACCAGCACACAACAGTATGTGATAAATGGTCCTAAAACGACAAGTTGAAGTTGAGACACTATGCAACATATTGAATCTTACACAAGAACAGCTCAACACACACAGTGGTTCATCGTCCAATACAAACAGCGAGTGTAAGGCAGATGGAGTTTGAGTAATCAGTCCCTCAGCCTGACTGAAACACGATTCAGTCGAGGGACTGATTGACCTCAAACCTCACCCCTCTTAACTCTCTACCTAGAGACTCATGACAGCGCACTGGTGGAACGTTCCCTACCACAAGACCGCAAAGGTGCACTATGTCTGAATCTATCAACTTGGTAAAGCAAACGCATTCAGTTAAGGTCTTATTCCAGCAACAGGTCTCATTCACAGCTATTAAGGTCCTTATTCCAACAAGTTATTACAGCGCTAAACAGGCTATGTTTGCAAGCCAGTCCACTAAATATTGTACAGCTAAAAGCTCATTACAGCAAGAAGACCCACTAGTTGAAGCGTCCTACACCAAGAACAGCACAACAGCAGCACTAGTTGAAGCGTCCCTACCAAGAACAGCCAACAGCAGCACTAGTTGAAGCGTCCCTACCACCAAGAACAGCGCAACAGCAGCACTAGTTGAAGCGTCCCTACCACCAAGAACAGCCAACAGCAGCACTAGTTGAGCGTCCCTAAACCCAAAAACAGCACAACAGCAGCACTAGGGTTGAAGCGTCCCTACCACCAAGAACAGCACAACAGCAGCACTAGTTGAAGCGTCCCTACCACCAAGAACAGCTCAACAGCAGCACTAGTTGAAGCGTCCCTACCACCAAGAACAGCTCAACAGCAGCACTAGCTGCAGCAACCCCACCACTACCAGCACATCAACAGTATGTGATAAATGGTTTAAAATCGACAAGTTGAAGATTGAGACACTTATGCAACATATGGGAATCTTTATTAAAGAAACGTTTCGCCACACAGTGGCTTCATCAGTCCAATACAAAGCAGGGAGGTGTAAGGAGATGAGGAGTTTGAGGTAATCAGTCCCTCAGCCTGGACTGAATACATCGATTCCAGTCCGAGGGACTGATTACCTCAAACTCCTCCTCTCCTTACACCTCTCTACTTTGTATGGACTGATGAAGCCACTGTGTGGCGAAACGTTTCCTTAATAAAGATCTCCAAGTGTTGCATATGTCTAATTTATCAACTTGGTTAAAATATCTCATTCCAGCTTAAAAGGTTTTATTCCAGCTTAACAGGTCTCATTCCAGCTTAAAAGGTCTTATTCCAACTTAAAAGGTCTTATTCCAGCTTAAAAGGTCTTGTTTCAGCTTAAAAAGTCTCATTCCACCTTAAAAGGTATTGTTTAAGCTTAAAAAGTCTCATTCCAGCTTAAAAAGTCTCATTCCAGCTTAAAAGGTCTTGTTTAAGCTTAAAAGGTCTCATTCCAGCTTAAAAGGTCTTATTCCAGCTTAAAAGGTCTTGTTTCAGCTTAAAAGGTCTCATTCTAACTTAAAAGGTCTTGTTTCAGCTTAAAAGGTCTCATTCCAGCTTAAAAGATCTTGTTTCAGCTTAAAATGTCTCATTCCAGCTTAAGAGGTCTTGTTTCAGCTCAAAAGGTCTCATTCCAGCTTAAAAGGTCTTGTTTCAACTTAAAAGGTCTTGTTTCAGTTCAAAAGGTCTCATTCCAGCTTAAAAGATCTTATTCCAACTTAAAAGGTCTTGTTTCAGCTTAAAAGGTCTCATTCCAACTTAAAAGGTCTTGTTTCAACTCAAAAGGTCTCATTCCAGCTTAAAAGGTCTTGTTTCAGCTCAAAAGGTCTCATTCCAACTTAAAAGATCTTATTCCAACTTAAAAGGTCTTGTTTCAGCTCAAAAGGTCTCATTCCAGCTTAAAAGGTCTTGTTTCAGCTCAAAAGGTCTCATTCCAGCTTGGTCTTGTTTCAGCTCAAAAGGTCTCATTCCAACTTAAAAGGTCTTATTCCAACTTAAAAGGTCTTGTTTCAGCTTAAAAGGTCTTGTTTCAGCTTAAAAGGTTTTGTTTCAGCTTAAAAGGTTTTGTTTCAGCTTAATAGGTTTTGTTTCAGCTTAAAAGGTCCGTTTCCAGCAGAGCTGCTATTACTATTACATGGAAATGAGCATCGGTATCACTGATACCGATGCTCATTTCTGAGACTCTGACCCGCGGTCAGAGTCTCTCAGAACTCCAGAACCTTCCTATGGTGTAGAAATATACCTAGTTGGATGAATCTTATTGAAGCTAGCTGGCCCAGTGGCTTACGCGACGGTCTGGATTTCTGAGACTCTCTGACCGCGGGTTCGATCCCCACCCGTGGTATGGTTTATCTTCACCAGGTGCCTGATCAACCAGGCTGTGATGGATATGTGGGGCAGCGGGCCTCCAGCAGCAACAGCCTGGTTGACCAGGCAAGCACCAGACGAGCTTGGCCCATGGCCGGACTGAGAGTAGTTAAACTCACGAAACTCTTCAAAGGTATATCAAAGGTACTTGAGGCCTGGTCTCAGACAGGGCCGCGGGGGCGTTGATCCCCGAAACCCTCTCCAGGTATCTCCAGGTAAACATCTGCAGTCTATTGAGGTCTCTCTGGAGTTTATCACTGTCCTCTCCTGTGGCGGTGCTCTTGACGTCTGTTTACAGTGTTAATGATGGCGGTGCTCTTGACGTCTGTTTACAGTGTTAATGATGGCGGTGCTCTTGACGTCTGTTTACAGTGTTAATGATGGCGGTGCTCTTGACGTCTGTTTACAGTATTAATGATGGAGGTGCTCTTGACGTCTGTTTACAGTGTTAATGATGGCGGTGCTCTTGACGTCTGTTTACAGTATTAATGATGGAGGTGCTCTTGACGTCTGTTTACAGTATTAATGATGGAGGTGCTCTTGACGTCTGTTTACAGTGTTAATGATGGCGGTGCTCTTGACGTCTGTTTACAGTATTAATGATGGCGGTGCTCTTGACGTCTGTTTATAGTATTAATGATGGCGGTGCTCTTGACGTCTGTTTACAGTGTTAATGATGGCGGTGCTCTTGACGTCTGTTTACAGTATTAATGATGGAGGTGCTCTTGACGTCTGTTTACAGTATTAATGATGGCGGTGCTCTTGACGTCTGTTTACAGTATTAATGATGGCGGTGTTCTTGACGTCTGTTTACAGTATTAATGATGGCGGTGCTCTTGACGTCTGTTTACAGTATTAATGATGGCGGTGCTCTTGACGTCTGTTTACAGTGTTAATGATGGCGGTGCTCTTGACGTCTGTTTACAGTATTAATGATGGCGGTGCTCTTGACGTCTGTTTATAGTATTAATGATGGCGGTGCTCTTGACGTCTGTTTACAGTGTTAATGATGGCGGTGCTCTTGACGTCTGTTTACAGTGTTAATGATGGCGGTGCTCTTGACGTCTGTTTACAGTGTTAATGATGGCGGTGCTCTTGACGTCTGTTTACAGTGTTAATGATGGCGGTGCTCTTGACGTCTGTTTACAGTATTAATGATGGCGGTGCTCTTGACGTCTGTTTACAGTATTAATGATGGCGGTGCTCTTGACATCTGTTTACAGTGTTAATGATGGCGGTGCTCTTGACGTCTGTTTATAGTGTTAATGATGGCGGTGCTCTTGACGTCTGTTTACAGTATTAATGATGGCGGTGCTCTTGACGTCTGTTTACAGTGTTAATGATGCTCGTATGTTTCAGCATAATTGTTACTGTTTGTTACTGCGCCTTCTGGTGCTACTGCTGTTGTTGCTGCTGCTATTAGTGATACTGCTGTTGTTGCTGCTGCTATTAGTGATACTGCTGCTGATAGTGATGTTAGTAGTGCTTCTGCTGCTTGTTGCTGGTAGTGCTATTTTTGCTGTTGCTTCTAGTGCTACTGCTGTTAATACTATTGCTCCTGCTACTGCTATTGCTACTGTTGCTGCTGCGGTTTGGGCTACTGCCAGTGCTACTTTTTCTGTTGGTGTTGCTGGTAATACAACACTGCTGTTGCTACTGTTTCTACTGCTATTGTTAATAGTGCTATTACTGGAATAGCTACTCATGCTGCTGCTACTGCTGCTTTTACTGTTGCTAGGGCTTCTGTTGTTGCTGCCGCTAGTGCCACTACCGTCGCTGCTAACACTGTTGTTGCTGCCGCTAGTGCCACTACCGTCGCTGCTAACACTGTTGTTGCTGCCGCTAGTGCCACTACCGTCGCTGCTAGCACTGCTGCTGCTAACACTACTACTAGTGTTTCTAGAGCCGTTGTGCTTCAAATTTTCCTAATTTATTTTAAAATGAATAGACTAAATATACCCGTAAATTATTGTAAACATTAAACATTGCGTTTATTCCCTTACCTCAAAATATTGAGGGGATGGGGATGCGCTAAACCCGAATGTACAATACTCCCTAACTCGGGCACTTGAGGCGTGTACCCCTGGGCGTCTATATCTCTTGGCAGGGCAGGTGTTGACATGTGTTAAACACCTGCAGGAATCACAGGCAGAGGTACTGAGCGCGTCAGGGACGCCTCCCAGGGATGTATCAGGGTAGTACCACAGGCTGGAAGGTCATCCCAGGGATGTGTCGGGCTAGTACCACAGGCTGGAAGGTCATCCCAGGGATGTGTCGGGCTAGTACCACAGGCTGGAAGGTCATCCCAGGGATGTGTCGGGCTAGTACCACAGGCTGGAAGGTCATCCCAGGGATGTGTCGGGCTAGTACCACAGGCTGGAAGGTCATCCCAGGGATGTGTCGGGCTAGTACCACAGGCTGGAAGGTCATCCCAGGGATGTGTCGGGGTAGTACCACAGGCTGGAAGGTCATCCCAGGGATGTGTCGGGGTAGTACCACAGGCTGGAAGGTTATCCCAGGGATGTATCAGGGTAGTACCACAGGCTGGAAGGTCATCCCAGGGATGTGTCGGGCTAGTACCACAGGCTGGAAGGTCATCCCAGGGATGTGTCGGGCTAGTACCACAGGCTGGAAGGTCATCCCAGGGATGTGTCGGGCTAGTACCACAGGCTGGAAGGTCATCCCAGGGATGTGTCGGGCTAGTACCACAGGCTGGAAGGTCATCCCAGGGATGTGTCGGGGTAGTACCACAGGCTGGAAGGTCATTTCTGGTAGGAATGAGACGATACCCAAATTTGAATCCTTGAACCGATTTGGAACACATGGCAACCTTTTTTGATCATTGTTTCAATTTTCTTATTTTCCTCTTGATCTCTCTTGCCAATACACACTCATGCACTGAACTTCACTTTTAACCACCACCTCAATAAATGATCACTATACACTGGTTAAGGTTATGCTTACTCTGCTGTAAAAACGAGTACTAGTGATGTTGCCTGGCAACTCCCGCGGCGTGCCTAGCCTCAGGTACTGCCACCCTCATTTACAAATATTACACTGCATTAATCACTTTATCTACTGTTTCTGCATTTCACTTAGTTTTCCTTTGCTTATATAGGTATTCATAAACAATATCACCTACTAGCAAAGCCAGGACACGCTTAACACAGCCTAGGAGACCAAATTCGCGGAGCAGTGTCAAAGGGGCTGCTAGCAGCTGGTGTGTAATGTGTGTTGTTGGGAGGGGAGGATAGGTAATATTTGTCAGGAAACAGGATAAGTGTTTCCTGCTGTGGGTCTTATGTGATGACCCACAGCTGGAGCTTTTTGGTCATCTGACCGAGGCCTTCCACTAGCTTACCGGTAGACCACTTTATACATTAAGGTTATAATTACAATATAACCATTATTGTGTGTGGGGGGGGAAGCGAGGTGTAAACCCTTATATATCAGCAGAATGCTGATATATAAGTATTGAGTGGGGACCACTAGAGTGGGGTGTTTGTGTGGGAGTACTCGCTTAGTTGTGGTTGCAGGGGTCGAGTCATAGCTCCTGGCCCCGTCTCTTCACTGGTCGCTACTAGGTCACTCACTCCCTGCTCCGTGATCGTTATCATAACTCTTAAAGTTATGTATGGATCCTGCCTCCACTACATTATTCTTCAGACTGTTCCACTTCCTGACAACTCTGTGACTGAAGAAATACTTCCTAACATCCCTGTGACTCATCTGAGTTTCCAACTTCCAGTTGTGACCCCTTGTTGCTGTGTCACATCTCTGATACATTCTGTCCCTATCCACCTTGTCAATTCCTCTCAGTATTTTATATGTCGTTATGATGTCCCCCCATCCCTCCTGTCCTCCAGTGTCGTCAGGTTGATTTCCCTTAACCTCTCCTCGTAGGACATACCCCTTGCACTTTCTCTAATTTCTTGACGTGCTTGAGCAGGTGTGGGTTCCATACTGGCACTCAGTGTTGAGTAGGGACCACTAGAGTGGGGTGTGTGTGGAGTACACACACTGTTGAGTGGGGACCACTAGAGTGGGGTGTGTGTGTGTGTGGGGTACACATAGTGTTGACTGGGGCCCACTAGAGTGGGGTGTGTGTGGTACACACAGTGTTGAGTGGGGACCACTAGAGTGGGGTGTGTGTGGTACACACAGTGTTGAGTGGGGACCACTAGAGTGGGGTGTGTGTGTGTGTGGGGTACACAGTGTTGACTGGGGACCACTAGAGTGGGGTGTGTGTGGTACACACAGTGTTGAGTGGGGACCACTAGAGTGGGGTGTTCGTAACGAAGGCAGTGTGTACATTATAGCGCCGACGTGTCGGGAATACTGTCTCTCCTGGCCACCACCATTCTGCCATGCCACTACCATCCTGCCATACCACCACCATCCTGCCATACCACCACCATCCTGCCATACTACCATCATCCTGCCATACCACCACCATCCTGCCATACCACCACCATCCTGCCATACCACCACCATCCTGCCATACCAACACCATCCTGCCATACCACCATTATCCTGCCATACCACCATTATCCTGCCATACCAACATCATCCTGCCATACCACCACCCTCCTGCCATACCACCACCATCCTGCCATACCACTACTACCCTGCCATACCACCACCACCCTTCTATACCACCACCACCCTGCCATACCACCACCATCCTGCCATACCAGCACCCTCCTGCCATACCAACACGCTCCTGCCATACTACCACAACCCTGCCATACCACCACCATCCTGCCATACCACCACCATCCTGCCATACCACCACCATCCTGCCATTCCAACACCCTCCTGCCATACCACCATCATCCTGCCATTCCACCACTCTCCTGCCATACTACCACCACCCTGCCTTACCACCACCATCCTGCCATACCAGCACCCTCCTGCCATACCAACACGCTCCTGCCATACTACCACAACCCTGCCATACCAACACCACCCTGCTATACCATCACCACCCTGCCATACCACCACCATCCTGCCATACCACCACCATCCTGCCATTCCAACACCCTCCTGCCATACCACCATCATCCTGCCATACCACTACTTCCCTGCCATACCACCACCACCCTGCCATACCAACACCACCCTGCCATACCACCACCCTCCTGCCATATCAACACGCTCCTGCCATACTACCACAACCCTGCCATACCAACACCACCCCGCTATACCACCACCACCCTGTCATACCACCACCATCCTGCCATACCACCACCATCCTGCCATTCCAACACCCTCCTGCCATACCACCATCATCCTGCCATACCACTACTTCCCTGCCATACCACCACCACCCTGCCATACCACCACAACCCTGCCATACAAACACCACCCTGCTATACCAACACCACCCTGCCATACCACCACCATCCTGCCATACCAGCACCCTCCTGCCATACCACCACCATCCTGTCATTCCAACACCCTCCTGCCATACCACCACCATCCTGCCATACCACCACTCTCCTGCCATACCACCACTTTCCTGCCATACTACCACCATCCAGCCATACCTCCACCATCTATCCTGTCATACCACAACCATCCTACCATACCACCACCACCCTGCCACACCACCACCATCCTACCATACCACCACCATCCTGCCATACCAACACCCTCCTGCCATACCACCACCATCCTGCCATACCAACACCCTCCTGCCATACCACCACCATCCTACCATACCACCACCATCCTGCCATACGAACACCCTCCTGCCATACCACCACCCTCCTGCCATACCACCACCATCCTGCCATACCAACACCCTCCTGCCATACCACCACCATCCTGCCATACCACCACCCTCCTGCCATACCACCACCATCCTGCCACACCACCACCATCCAGCCAGTATTGTACTTGCGTGCGTGTACGTAGTCTTGTGCTTGCGTATGTGTACGTACTCTTGTGCTTGCGTGCGTGTATGTACTCTTATGCTTGCGTGCGTGTATGTACTTTTATGCTTGCGTGCGTGTACGTATTGTGCTTGTATACGTGTACGTACTCTTTGTGCTTGCGTGCGTGTACGTATTGTGCTTGCGTACGTGTACGTATTGTGCTTGCGTACGTGTACGTACTCGTGTGCTTGCGTGCGCGTTTGTTTATTTTTTAGTTTTCTTTTGCTCTCTTGGTCTTCTCAATGGTCTTCTTCGTCTCTATCAGCATAAATATATAGTCCCTCCCTCCTTCCTCTCTTCTCTCCCCTCTGTCTATTCCCCTCGCCTACTCTCTCTCTCCTACACTCAGAATACAACTCATCCTTATCTATCAGAATACAATCATCTTGCATGTATTGTGATATATACCTTTGATGAGATTCGATAGTCTTTCTAGTCTCGGAGCCCGGCCATGGGTCAGGCTCGTTGTGAGGTTAATAGTACGGAGTGTTGACACTTGCCTGGGCACTGGGTATCGGCTAATTTTGATGGTATCGGTGTCGTTATCGTCCTGAAACTCTCTGTATCGGCAAAAAAAGGGTATCTTGTTTTGTGTTTTGGGAGCGTCCCATCGCGGCCCACATTATTTTTATTACAATCCAAGGTAAGCGCTAAACCCACAAGGATTATACAGCATCACTACCCACAACAGTGAAGGAATACAGTAAACATTGCTTGGATTATCTCGTCTCCAAATTTTCAAGTTCAACTCTCCAGTGGTTCGTAAGAAATGCTTCCTCCTCCTCTTCCTTCTCCTTCTCCTTCTCCTCCTCCTTCTCCTTCTCCTTCTCCCTCTCCTCCTCCTCCTCCTTCTCCCGTGGTTGATCTTTCTTACTATTTGGTAGCTCTGTGGAAATATTACACGTGTTATTATTCGTGAGTGTTTTTGTCTCTGTACTTCCATAATAAGAATAGGATGACAGGTCAATTTTCTTTCCTTCTGTTTATAGTCACTATAAATGAGTTTCATGTGTTTCTTGACGTATCTTCCAGTAACATTCCCATTCGAAATCAGGAAGCTTGATCTGAAGGCAGGCCCCCCGGGGGCGGTGATCCCCCCACCATAAAATATAATGTGACATCGTATTGTCTGGTGTACCTGTGACATACCGTTGACAGGTTTCGTGAGTCTTCCTGCCCCGCTGCCTGGCCTTGTACCAGGATTTTCTGGCGCTTGCCTTGTAAACCACGCTGCTGTTTTTGAGGGGCCACTGACCCACACATCCATCACAACCTGCTTGATCTGATGTGTAGCTCGAGAAAGCGGCCCCTTTTCTTCTCCTCTGCTACGTATGAGTTATTTCTCTTTCATCTGATCGCCAATTCTCTTCGGCTTTCTCCTCTACTTCCCGTCTCACCTCTGTCTAATTAACCTTTTCCAAAGAACCAGTCATAAGAATATATCAAGAGTATATCTGAGCCTTTCTACCCTCGTAAAGTTTTTATCTTTTTCACCGGAGGTTAAAAACAGGTGAAGGAGGAGGTGAAGGCTGGCTGGGAGCACAGTTTAGGCTCCACCACCTTCATGGTTTGAAATTGATTTCAAAGAAGTCGGTTTGCAGGTTTCTTTCTCTCGTAAAGTTTTTCCTCCGGAAGAAATTAATCGCGATAATGGATCCGTTAACTTATTTGTGTTCTTGTTATTGTTTTTGTAGTTGTTTCTATTTGTGATTTTTTATGTTCCTATGAGAGCATTTTATTGGCAGTATTTTGGAGAGCTTTCAAAACTAGATAAGACACGCCATTAATATTACTTTTGAAAGCATTTCTGCTCTCACATCTTGAATACTTTATGGTCAAAGCTTCGTTCAAGACAGAAGAAATATCAGAGCTGGAAAATGTATGGAGGTCATGTACTGCCAGCATAAAATTAAAGGTTTCTAAATCACTTAAAAAAACACTTTGTGCTCCCTACAACCAAGAAGGGGGAGGGGGGGTGAACTTAAGTTATTTCAGAGTAAGCAAAGTGAAGAATCACTTTTGAGTCCAGGTTTAGATTTTTTTTTTATATTCGCTCTCTAGAATTTTTAATTTTCAAAATATTCTGTACTTTAGTTATCATTTTAAAATAATCTGGACTCGATCAATAAAAACATCAGAATGACGGAACACTGCAGCAGGCCTACTGACCCATACAAGGCAGGTCCTTCTCGATACCAACCATTCCCATCCACTCAGTTATTCAGTCTTTTCCCAAAGGAACCCAAGCATTTGATGCAGTACCTTAGGCAGTAATTAAACCCAGTTCTTGTGACTCATACATCTGTACAATGTGAGAATAAATTCTGATGGTTGAGTGAGGTTTGTGTGATGGACCTCTACGTGTTAATTCCTACACATCTATTACTACAGTTGAAACAAGTTCAAAGATACACTTTATTTGAGCACAGAAAGGCTGTCAATAATATGTTGGTTCACAAACATAAATTTGATTTTTCATTTGTGGGTACCTGGCTTCCAGTAATTTAGAATATTGTTTCCTAATATTATAACTAAGACCATAAAAAGTAAGTTAAATATCATGGGAATCCATGACAATCGTAACTACAGGAGTTATGTTTAACATTTTTTTTCCAAGTATTTCAGTATTTTCTAAAATAATTGCAGGGGACAGCAAGAATTTAACTTTGCTATCAAATACAGATCAAGTGGAACACAATGAATAGACCATCTTGATTAAACGTTACATGGCATTTTTCATTAAATAAGTTACACTTTATATTATATATATATGTCGTGCCAAATAGGTAAAATTGGTCAAATACCAAGAACTCATTTAAAATTAGGTCCTTTCTAAAATTTTCTCTTATACCTTTAAAGATATATTTTTTTCGTTTATGTTAATGTAAAAATTAATAATTTTGTTCCAAAAGAACCTAACAAGACTTAAGAACATAAGAACATAAGAATGGAGGAACACTGCAAAAGGCCTACTGGCCCATACAAGGCAGGTCCATATCAAAACCACCACTACCTAAGAATTTATTCCCGTACTCACGACACCAATCAAACAAAGCCCCTCCCACTCATATATTTGTCCAATCTCTTTTTAAAGCCACCCAAGGTCCTAGCCTATATCACAGTACTCGGAAGATTGTTCCACGCATCTACAACTCTGTTCGAAAACCAGTACTTGCCTATGTCCTTTCTAAATCTAAATTTATCCAATTTAAATCCGTTATTTCTGGTTCTTACTTGGTTCGATATCCTCAGTATTTTATTAATATCTCCTTTGTTTATGCCCATCATCCACTTGTACACCTCGATGATATCTCCCCTCATTCTACGTCTCTTCAGAGAGTGGAGATTCAACGCTCTAAGTCTATGGAAAATAAACACATAAGCAGTATAATGTGATCCTTATTGACAACGTTGCCCACGCAGTGGCTTATCGAGTCACAGACAGATCTGTCTGTGACTCGATAAAGCCACTGCGTGGGCGAAACGTTGTCAATAAAGGATCACATTATACTGCTTATGTGTTTATTTTTCCATTGTGTCGGTATTTTATACCATTTATTTTCATCGCTCTAAGTCTATCTTCATACGGGAGATTTCTTATACTGTAAATCATTTTAGTCATTCTTCTTTGTATGTTCTCCAATGAATCTATATCCATCCTGTAGTAAGGAGACCAAAACTGAGCTGCATAATCCAAATGAGGTCTCACTAGTGATGTATAGAGCTGTAAAATAACTTTTGGACTTCTGTTGCTTATACTTCTTGAAGTAAATCCTAGTAATCTGTTAGCCTTATTGCGCACACTTAGGCACTGTTGTCTTGGCTTTAGATTCCTGCTTACCATGACTCCCAAGTCTTTTTCACATTCTGTATGATCAAGCTCTACTTCACCTAGTTTATAAATTCGAGGGATATTTTCATTACCAAGGACTAGTACACTTGTCCACATTGAACTTCATCTGCCACTTTTCAGACCAAGACATTAATTTGTCCAAATCCTCCTGGAGTTCACTGGTATCCTCCTCAGAATGAATCATACGGCCTATTTTTGTATCATCAGCAAATTTACTCATGTCACTTGCAATTCCTTCATCAAGGTCATTTATGTAAATTATGAACAACAATGGGCCTAAAACTGATCCTTGTGGAACGCCACTAGTGACTAATCCCCATTCAGATTTGACCCCATTAATGGAAACTCTGCTTTCTATTGGTAAGCCATGCCTCTATCCATGCTAGAACTTTACCTCCTATACCATGAGCTGCCACCTTTCTTAAGAGTCTCTTGTGAGGTACTCTATCGAAGGTCTTACTGAAATCCAAGTAAACTATATCATATTCTTCATCACTGTCTACTGCCTCAAATGTTTTATTGAAAAACGTCAGTAAATTTGTCAGGCAGGAACGACCTCTCGTGAACCCATGCTGAGATTCATTAATCAAATTATGTTCTTCAAGGTGACTTCTAATAATATCAGCTATAATTGATTCTAGTAATTTGCCTACTATAGATGTGAGGCTTATTGGACGGTAATTTGATGGAATTGACTTATCCCCTGATTTGAATATAGGAACTACATTAGCTATCTTCCACATCTCTGGCACAATACCAGTTAGGATGGACGTATTAAACACATTCGTTAATGGCTGACTAAGTTCCATCTTGCATTCTTTAAGTACCCTGGAAAACAACTCGTCGGGTCCCGGGGACTTATTTTGCTTCAGTTTATCTATCTGTTTGATAACCATGTGCCTCGTGACAGTAATATTAGTTAACTTGAATTCTTCAGGAACTGAATAATTGTTAATTTCTGGAATCTCATTTACGTCTTCTTGTGTAAAGACTGACAAAAAATAGTCATTAAATAGAGAACACATTTCCAGTTCGTTATCCGTCAGCTGTCCATTCCCAATTTTCAGAGGTCCTACCTTTTCCCTCACCTTCGTCCTATACACTTGAAAGAACCTATATAACCTAACCTTATAATAACAAGCGCAATTTTATTTAGCCTAATCCAACTAAATATATTTTAGATAATTTTACAGTAATTTAATAATAAACAAACACAATTAAATATATTTTTTTGGCTAGGCTCAGAATGATTTTTGCGAAATTATTGCATACACAAATTTTCGCTTGCCTTATTCGGCAAGAAGAGCGTTGCTGTTTAAGCCAAAATTGCAAATTTTACTTATTCGGCACGATATATATATATATATATATATATAGAGAGAGAGAGAGAGAGAGAGAGAGAGAGAGAGAGAGAGAGAGTTGGTGAGGCGAGGGGTGGCATCCCTGTGTACTCACATATATGTGGTTGCAGGGGTCGAGTATCAGCTCTAGGCTCTTAGTGATCCTTCATCTAGCAAAGCTACACTGATGAATAAGACACGTGTGCAACACTGTGTTGCACAAGTGTCTTATAAACTTGCCAGTCTTGGGTACCATTAATATGATACATAGTACACGATATTTTACTTATTCTCCTTTATCTTCATTTCTTAGCTTATTCTCTTCTCTCTCAGTGTCCTCCTCGGCTTTGCCTCCTCTTTTTTCCTGTCTTCTTTTCTTCCGTAATCCACCTTCTTTCTGTCCTTATCTCTTGCTTCCTATCTTCTGTTCCCACCACCATCATGACAACAACAACGTCATTGTTATCGTCTTTCTTCTTCCTCTTCATCCTTCTCCTCCTCCTCGTCCCCTTTTCTCTCCCTCCTATCTTTCTTCTTTCTTTCTCCCTCGACCAACTATTATTCTTGCTCCTCCTTCTCCTCTAGCTTATACCTCTCCGACCGGGAACGGTGACTTCCGGAAGTGACTTCAGGTCTAGGTAAACTCCTCCTCCTCTAAGCCCTTCTAACGTCGTAGTAAGCAACTCAAAGCTGCTTTTCTAGTCAAGATTGAAATTTACGCGTATATGCTTCACAGCGCTGGTTTAAGAGAGCACCGTAGACACCTGACCTCAATACCAAGGCTGGGACAACTGTGTCGCTCACTTCTGTGGTGGTTCACGGGAGTGCTTTTCTGTGATGGTTGCTGCCGTGTGTATGTCTTAAGTACCCCTGTTGTAGGTCTCTCGTAGAACATACTGATAGTATGTATCAGTTATCAGGACACTAGGTACCTACTAGTAGTACCAGATACCAGGACATCTAGGAACCTACTGCTAGTGTGTATCAGTTATCAGGACACTAGGTACCTACTAGTAGTACCAGATACCAGGACATCTAGGAACCTACTGCTAGTGTGTATCAGTTATCAGGACACCTAGGAACCTAGTGCTAGTGTGTATCAGTTATCTGGTCACCTAGGTACCTACTGCTAGAATGTATCAGTTATCAGGATACCTAGGAACCTAGTATCAGTTATCTAGCCACCTAGGAACCTACTGCTAGTATATATCAGTTATCAGGACACTAGGTACCTACTAATAGTACCCTTTACCAGGACACCTAGGAATCTACTGCTAGTGTGTATCAGTTATCAGGACACTAGGTACCTACTATTAGTACCAGATACAAGGACATCTAGGAACCTACTGCTAGTGTGTATCAGTTATCAGGACACTAGGCACCTACTATTAGTACCAGATACCAGGACACCTAGGAACCTACTGCTAGTGTGTATCAGTTATCGGGACACTAGGTACCTACTAGTAGTACCAGATACCAGGACATCTAGGAACCTACTGCTAGTATGTATCAGTTATCAGAACACCTAGGAACCTACTGCTAGTATGTATGAGTTACCAGGACACCTAGGAACCTACTGCTAGTATATATGAGTTACCAGGACGTCTCCTGAGGCACCTACTAACATTTTCCTTCAGACAGAACACTCCAGCAGTGGAGATACTTAACACTGTAGAAAAACAAAATGTTGTGTATCAGTTTTGATGTATTGTGATGGTGATGGTGATGCTGATGGTGATGGTGATGCTGATGCTGATGGGCGATGATGTTATATATTTTTCAAACAGAACTGGATAGAGTGCGTTACCTTATTCTGTGTGATAGTTACACAGTGGGAACAAATCTTACTACTTTTCTCTGTCATGTTCCATCATACAAGGTGTTGAAATGTGTCAGCCTGAGCCCGGAGACTGCAGTAATGTCAGCCTTAGCTGGGAGACTGCAGTAATGTCAGCCTTAGCTGGGAGACTGCAGTAGTGTCAGCCTGAGCTGGGAGACTTCGGTAATGTCAGCCTCAGCTGGGAGACTGCAGTAGTGTCAGCCTGAGCTGGGAGATTGTAGTAATGTCAGCCTGAGCTGGGAGACCTCACTAGGGTAATAAGGATATCTATCTTCAAGTATTCCAGTGAAGGTTCATCAGCTACGGCAACTTCAAATGTTACCTTCCAGCAGAACTGCTGTTACCATCACCTGGGAAGTGCCATCTCTCAGGACAATCTGTCCCATACATAGTAGAAATGGATTTTTCATGAAGATATCTCCAACATCTCGGAGCGTTTAGAAAATATTTTAAACATAGGAGACAGAGGAAAGGGAAAGTGGAGGAGAGGAATTTGGATGATATATCTAGAAACAGAGAAAAAAACAATGAAATAGAAGATGGACGACATGTCTAACTACATATACATGACTAGATAATAATAGAGTCCTTATATGTCTAAGAATGTGTAATGGCGCTAGCCTCTTGACGATGGTGGTGACGGAGAGGAGGGCGAGAGTGGAGGACGAAGAGAGGAGAATGCTGAGAAGAGAGTATAGACGTAGGAGGAAAGAGAGAAGAGAGTTTGAGGGAGGGAGTGAGAAGGGTAGGGTGTTGGGATACAGGGGAAGATGTTGGATGGAGGGTATTCCGGGTATCAACGCCCCCGCGGCCCGGTCCATGACCAGGCCTCCTGGTGGGTCAGGGCCTGATCAACGAGGCTGTTACTGCTTGTTTCCTGGGAAGATGTTGGAAGGGATGCAGGGGAAGGTGTTGGAAGGAAGATGTTGGCAAGGTGGCCTCAATTATATTATTGGGGAAGCTACACAGCAATGCTTGTTTGCGAACACCAAAATAAATGTTTACAAGCACCAGCATTGTATTTATAAACAGCACCATTATATTTACAAACAGCACCATTATATTTACAAGCACCACCATTATATTTACAAGCACCACCATTATATTTACAAGCACCACCATTATATTTACAAGCACCACCATTATATTTACAAACAATACCATTATATTTACAAGCACCACCATTATATTTACAAGCACCTCAATTATATTTATAAGTAACACCATTATATTTACAAGCATCACCATTATTTTTACAAGCACCACCATTATAATTTCAAGCAGCACCATTATATTTATATGCACCAACATAAATATTTACAAGCACCACCATTATAAATATTTACAAGCGCCATCATGTTTACAACCATCATAAATATTTACAACCGTCATAAATATTTACAAGCACTGCCATGATAAATATTTACAAGCATCTTTGTCATAAATATTTACATTCACTACCACCTTTACCGTTGATATACCTTTGACGGTTTTCGAGGGTTTTCCTCCTCCCGTAGCCCGGCCCTGGGCCAGGCTTGTCTCGTGCTTGACTAGTCAACCAGGCTGTTGCTGGTGCCAGCCCTCTGGCTCACATATGAATCGCAGAATGGCTGCTCCAATACTAAGCAGATATACTTGTCCAGGTTACTATTTAAAACTTCTATTCTTCTCCCAGTGGGACCACGGATGTTGATACGGTGTTCTTTTACTGTGCCCACGGCGACTATTGTTTTCACTGGATTTTTTGGCATTTTCTCCCATATCTCTCACTCCAATATGTTGTTTGGGATGAGACCCATCAAGTACTTCCACGTATATTATGTATCTTTCCTCTGCTCCAACGGGTACATATTTAGGACTTTAAGGTGTTCCCAGCAATTTAAATGCTTCATTGGCCCTATTCAGACCTTAAATGATCTCTTTATCTCTGGTATTTCTCGTGCCCTGATTTGATATATTTACAAGCAGCACCCATCATAAATATTTACAAGCGCAATTGTCAAATATATTTACATCACATACACACACACACACACACACACACACACACACACACACACACACACACACACACACACACACACACCACACACACAGGCTGTAAGGAAGCATTTCTTCAGCCACAGAGTAGTCAGGAAGTGGAATAGTCTAGAGAAAGACATAGTGGAGGTAGGAACCATACACAGTTTTAAGACGAGGTATGATAAAGCTCATGGAGCAGGGAGAGCAGATACCCAGTAGCGGGCAGCGCAGAGGCGGGGCCAGGAGCTGAGTCTCGACCCCTGCAACCACAATTAGGTGAGTACACACGCACACACACACACGCACGCACGCACGCACGCACGGTGTGCTGATGTGAGGAGTTAGCAGATTCCTTCAGTTCGTACTTGTTAAGTCTAACTATGTTGCGTCACTCCACATTGTTTTATAAGAGAGACGGTGAAGTTAGAGTGACCAGTAAGGTATAAGATGTAGTGAGGTGAGGTGCTCCCTTCCCCTGCACATTCGCCCTGCCTCACCCACCCTACCCTACCAACCCACAAGGGGCTGTCATAAGCAACAAATGTAGGTCAAAAGTGCCAGCAACTTCCACGACGTTATCAATGGAAGCAAAAAGGGTAATGAGAGTATAGTGGTACCAAGGCTCTTATATGGGTGTGAAGTATGGGTTGTGAATGTTGCAACAAGGAGAAGGCTGGAGGCAGTGGAGATGTCGTGTCTGAGGGCAATGTGTGGTATGAGAATTCGTAGCTTGGGGATGAGAAGTAGGTGCGGGGAGGGAAGGCGGGGTAGGAGTCGTCCTAGGAGAGGTTGGAAGGAAGGGGTAAAGGAGGTTTTGTGTGCGAGGGGCTTAAACATCCAGCAAGCGTGTGTGAGCGTGTTTGATAGAAGTGAGTGGAGGCAAGTGATTTTTATGACATGAAGTGTGAGCAAGGTAACATTCATGACATGAAGTGTGAGCAAGGTAACATTCATGAAGTGATTCAGGGAAGCCGGTTAACCGGACTTTAGTCCTGAAGGTGAGAAGTACAATGCCTGCAGTCTGGAAGGATGGGGATATTTGCACTTTTTGAACTGTAGCAAGACAGTGATGGAGTGAATGATGATGAAAGGGTTTCTTCTTTTTTGGGAAGGTTACCCTCATTGGGAGACAGCCGGTTTATATATATATATATATATATATATATATATATATATATATATATATATATATATCTTTCTTCTTTCAACAAATCGGCCGCTTCCCACCAAGGCGGGGTGGCCAAAGAGAAAACAAAAGTTTCTCTTTTTAACTTTAGTAATGTATACAGGAGAAGGGGTTACTAGCCCCTTGCTCCCGGCATTTTAGTCGACTCTTACGACACGCATGGCTTACGGAGGAAGAATTCTGTTCCACTTCCCCATGGAGATAAGAGGAAATAAGAACAAGAACTAGTAAGAAAATAGAAGAAAACCCAGAGGGGTGTGTATATATATGCTTGTACATGAATGTGTATAATGTGACCTAAGTGTAAGTAGAAGTAACAAGACATGCCTGAAATCTTGCATGTTTATGAGACAGAAAAGAGACACCAGCAATCCTACCATCATGTAAAACAATTACAGGCTTTCGTTTGACACTCACTTGGCAGGGCGGTATATATATTTATATATATATATATATATATATATATATATATATATATATATATATACGGTCACAAGTCTCACAGGAATGAATTCTGAGAGACTTGTGACCGTAATCTTCGAAAAATGGCTAGGGGGAATTAAACGGGGAATATGTGGTACAAAATTACCGTATTTTCGGGCATATAAGGCGCACGAGCCTGTGAGACATATTAGACGATGTTTCCAAGCAGTTGTAATACACACCTACTAAAGCATAACCCAAAGCCTACCATTGACTCTGACCTTGAGCATTTAAGGCGCAGACTGATTTTTTCCAAGACTTTTTGTGGGGGAAAAACGCGCGCCTTATATGCTGGAAAATACGGTACATGTCTTAAGTGGACACAAATACAGTCACGAGGAACGACCCTAGATGGTACACTCGTTTCTGGATTTGTATTAGTTATGGAAAGTTAGGCAGGTATAAGGGAAGCATTAAATACTACAAATCCAGATAATAGAAAGACTTTTCTGAGGATCCTACCAGAAACATACGAAGACTGCAAGAATAAAGGATCACAGAAGTGGAGCAAGAATGAAAACAGGTACACAAGACACGACAGAAGAGTAAGGGGGGTTACTAGCCCCTTGGTCTCGCCCTATCATATGCCTTTACTAAACCCATAAATGCAACAAACTGTTGTTACTCTTATCTACAATGGGGTATACTATAACGAATCTAATTGGTTCTAGGACCTCGTTCGTTATAGCGTCCGTTCATTATAGGGTTAATCCATTCCATGCTCCCAAATACAACCACTTAATAATGAAAAGTATGGAAGGCAGTATTAAAAGAGACTAAGAGAAGGTGACTATAGCCATTAACGGAGAGAATAATCTTCAAGAAATGTACTGAGACAGACCAGAAAACCTAGAATTCCCTGACAGAAAACGAAAAAGTGTCGAACAGAAAATGTACACACTGGGGACGTAATATGCTACGGGATCCTACAAAGTTGGAGAGTAATTCACCTTTATACCTTATAACCTCATACCTTTGATGAGTTTCGAAAGTCTTACTACTCTCGGAGCCCGGCCATGGGCCAGGCTCGTCTGGTGTCGCACGTTAAAAGAATGCAGCTCCTTCCGCCCGATGTACAAATTCTCACTACAGTTCAGAGGATGATCTAACCTTAGTGTCAGTTATCAGGACACCTAGATACCTACTGTTAGTGTGTATCAGTTATCAGGACACATAGGAACCTACTGTTAGTATCAGTTATGAGGACACCTTGGAACCTGCTGTTAGTGTGTATCAGTTATCAGGACACCTAGGAACCTACTGTTAGTGTGTATCAGTTATCGGAACACCTAGGAACCTACTGTTAGTGTGTATCAGTTATCAGGACACCTGATCCTCTGCACTGTGAGAGGGATGTAGCGCTACACAAACTGGTATCGAGAGAAAAAAAAGAAGACAAGCAAGGAAGAACAGCAAGTGGTAGAGAGTTGCATAGCAGCGGTACAAAGCAAACCAGTTGTTCACACAATATGGACAACCAGTACTAGCGAGAGAGAGCGAGAGAGCGAGAGAGAGAGAGAGAGAGAGAGAGAGAGAGAGAGAGAGAGAGAGAGAGAGAGAGAGAGAGAGAGAGAGAGAGAGAGAAGAGCCCTGTACAACAAGTGCCATACTACGTGATGGTACCATAACAGGGGTATTAAAAAGATAAGAAATACAAACATCCCAGACATTCAAAAGGATACCTTCCATTTCTGCTAACATGCTAGAACACTCGCAGTGTGTTGCTCCACCGCTGAGTGTGTTACAGTGTGGCAACAACTGCACTCTATACTTCCACTGTTGTATACCTGGAGGGTGTTCCGGGGGTCAAAGTTGACCAGTTAAATTGTAAGAACACCTGCAGTGGGCAACTCTGCACTATTCTATATGGCTACACCTGTAGTGTGCATTATTATTACTATTAGTAGTAGTAGTAATAGTAGTACATTCATGGAAAATGCTAAATATATTTTAATCATTGACGCGACAAGATAACAAAAGTTAGGCTAAATATTCCTGCCATATTCCGTCTCACAGGAAGATACACTTCAGCCTTTTTCTACGAAGGCAAAACATTTTGTGTCAATTTGAGCAGAGACGACCGTTCCTAACTGGCTGGTGGGTCCTGGGAGGAGGAGGAGGAGGGGAAGATATGTGACGGGAGGGAGAGAGGGGTCTTGGGTGGGACTAGGGGAGGATGCAAGGGGATGGGGCTAATGGTTGTGCCTGGGGAGGGGGTTGGGTCTCGGGCTGTGGGAAGGGGGCGGGAGGGAAGGGGGGGTGAAAGTCGGTCACGTTCTTGGGGATCCCCCAAAAGAGTAATTTTCAGGATGGAGCAGAGGATAAATCTTAGGAGAGGGAATAACACAATGGAAGCACGAGATGTAGTGCCTCCCTTACCTTTACGCTATTGAAAGATGCTGGTGCAGTTTGTATAGATCACCGTTGTCTTGGTTTAAGAGAGGTGACTGCAGCTCTCTCCCTGTGTACATGTAACATTACGTAATTAATGTGAATATTAATATGAAAGCACGAGTCCTCCGCAACAGCTTGTCTTTGCACTATTTTGACTCAGTGTGTGGCATCCATTGATCTTGTAGCAGCGACTCTTTCAGAACAACTAATGTTGATGAATGTAGCCAGGCTCTGGGATAATCTAACCAGACCTGCTGCCCTCAACAACTACAGTCACATTGGGATGGCCCAAAAGTGTCGAGGAAGGACAGAGCTAGTCTAGTGGCAGTGAGAGCTCCTCATTCGGGGGTTTTCCCGTTGGTTGTCTCCACTTTATCCCTTGGGACAAACCTCGACCCGCAGACCATCCGCATTGGCGCTGCCCTTCGTCTTGCCACCCTTATCCTGGCTGAACACAAGTGTATCTATGGCAGTGCATTGGCAGACCAATTATAGTCTTGTTTGCCGTAGACCAGAGGAAAAGTCTACAAGGCATGAAAGGGTTAATGTAATCATAAGTAGCAAGATCCCTAGTAAACAGGCGTGCAATGTGGAAAATCATTAAGTGTGAAGGGACCAAGACTTTCATCACCTCTTTATACATAAGGGTATATCACAGAACGGGTGGGGATCGAACCTATGGCAGGTGAGTCCTAAACCAACAAACCCCTGGCTGTCTTCAAGAGGAAATTTGATAAGCTTAGGTCAGTGCCTGATCAGCCGGGCTGTGGTGCATATGTTGCACTTCGTGCGGCTAGCACCAACAGCCTGGTTGATCAGGCCATCCACCGGGAGGCGTGGTCTGGGACCGGGCCGCGGGGGCGTTGGGAAACACTCCGAGTACACTTCAGGTAGGTAGATCCTCTCAAGTGATGTAGAGACAACACATAAAGGGTGTTTTTTGTGTTTGTGAGTACTTATGCGAGTGTGTATGTGTGTGTGTGTGCACGCTCGCGCACGCACACACACACACACATAGGTATGATATGATAGAGGTATGATAAAGCTCATGGCGCAGGGAGTGTGACCCAGTAGCGGCCAGTGAAGAGGCGGGGCCAGGAGCTATGACTCGAAACCTGTAACCACAACTAGGTGAGTACACACGTGAATTACCATATTACACACATTTTTTAATGTCAATCAAAACTAAATTAGCAAATGAGCATTGATAAAATTAACCTAACTGAATTTCGGTTAATTCTGCCCAAGCTGTCAGAGGTCAACCAGAATTTAATATTATTTTTAACGTCAATAAAGTGTAATAAATTCGTGATGTTTAGATTCATTTTGAGAGATATTACAACAAAGAAGTTACGTTCTTTGGCAAAAGGATAGTTGCTTTACTAGTAAAGTCTGCAAACTCTACTTGAAAAGCATTATGTTTTTGTATGTTTTTTTTTTTGCATTCTTGACTTTCTAGGTCCATTGCTTCTTGCGTGCGTGCGTGTCTGCCTGCCTGCCTGCCTGCCTGCCTGCCTGCCTGTCTGCCTGTCTGCCTGCCTGCCTGCCTGCCTGTCTGCCTGCCTGCCTGCCTGCCTGCCTGCCTGTCTGCCTGCCTGTCTGCCTATCTGCCTGCCTGCCTGCCTGCCTGCCTGCCTGCCAGCCTGCCTGTCTTCCTGCCTGCCTGCCTGCCAGGCTTCCTGTCTTCCTGCCTGCCTGCCTGCCTGCCTGCCTGCCTGCCTGCCTGCCTGCCTGCCTGCCTGCCTGCCTGCCCTGTCTGCCTGCCTGTCTGCCTGCCTGCCTGCCTGCCTGCCTGCCTGCCTGTCTGCCTGCTGCCTGCCTGCCTGCCTGCCTGCCTGTCTGCCTATCTGCCTGCCTGCCTGCCTGCCTGCCTGCCTGCCGCCAGCCTGCCTGTCTTCCTGCCTGCCTGCCTGCCAGGCTTCCTGTCTTCCTGCCTGCCTGCCTGCCTGCCTGCTGCCTGCCTGCCTGCCTGCCTGCCTGCCTGTCTGCCTGCCTGCCTGCCTGCCTGCCTGCCTGCCTGCCTGCCTGCCTGCCTGTCTGCCTGCCTGCCTGCCTGCCTGCCTGCCTGCCTGCCTGCCTGCCTGCCTGCCTGCCTGCCTGCCTGCCTGCCAGCCTGCCTGTCTGCCTGCCTGTCTAACTCGAGAACATTTCGTCAGGCAAATTTAATTTCCCTGGGTAACCTGCGTGGGAATCTGAGTCAGGAGGAAATGTATTGCATGTCGACCACTGCCCTAAGTGGTCGACATGCGTCTACTTCTCGTAGACGCAGCAGTGGTAGTGAGAACAGTAGCTGTGCCAACGACAGGCACAGCTGCCCCTCTGTGCTCCACATCATACCTGTAAATAAGATATACTCTAGGTATATTCTACCACTGTATAATCATTCAGCATACCTGGCTAGCACCTCAGTCTACCTGGCTCTCCCTCTCTCAGTCTACCTGGCTCAACCTCTCTCAATCTACCTAGCTCACCCTCCATCAGTCTACCTGCCTCACCCTTCATCAGTCTACCTGGCTCACCCTCCATCAGTCTACCTGGTTCACCCTCCATCAGTCTACCTGACTCACCCTCCATCAGTCTACCTGGCTCACCCTCCATCAGTCTACCTGGCTCACCCTCCATCAGTCTACCTGGCTCACCCTCCATCAGTCTACCTGGCTCACCCTCCATCAGTCTACCTGGCTCACTCTCCATCAGTCTACCTGGCTCACCCTCCATCAGTCTACCTGGCTCTCCCTCTCTCAATCTACCTGGCTCACCCTTCATCAGTCTACCTGGCTCACCCTCCATCAGTCTACCTGGCTCACCCTCCATCAGTCTACCTGGCTCACCCTCCATCAGTCTACCTGGCTCACCCTCCATCAGTCTACCTGGATCTCCCTCTCTCAATCTACCTGGCTCACCCTCCATCAGTCTACCTGGCTCACCCTCCATCAGTCTACCTGGCTCACTATCTATCAGTCTACCTGGCTCACCCTCCATCAGTCTACCTGGTTCACCCTCCATCAGTCTACCTGGCTCACCCTCCATCAGTCTACCTGGCTCACCCTCCATCAGTCTACCTGGCTCACCTTCCATCAGTCTACCTGGCTCACCCTCCATCAGTCTACCTGACTCACTTTCCATCAGTCTACCTGGCTCACCCTCCATCAGTCTACCTGGCTCACCTTCCATCAGTCTACCTGGCTCACCCTCCATCAGTCTACCTGGCTCACTTTCCATCAGTCTACCTGGCTCACCCTCCATAAGTCTACCTAGCTCACCC
The DNA here is from genome assembly GCA_009830355.1 of Cherax destructor. Taxonomy (NCBI): domain Eukaryota; kingdom Metazoa; phylum Arthropoda; class Malacostraca; order Decapoda; family Parastacidae; genus Cherax; species Cherax destructor. The sequence goes on along the minus strand of WNWK01000506.1, from coordinate 202,559 downwards.
TCCATCAGTCTACCTGGCTCACCCTCCATCAGTCTACCTGGTTCACCCTCCATCAGTCTACCTGGATCACCCTCCATCAGTCTACCTGGCTCACCCTCCATCAGTCTACCTGGCTCACCTTCCATCAGTCTACCTGGCTCACCCTCCATCAGTCTACCTGGCTCACTTTCCATCAGTCTACCTGGCTCACCCTCCATCAGTCTACCTGGCTCACCTTCCATCAGTCTACCTGGCTCACCCTCCATCAGTCTACCTAGCTCACCCTCCATCAGTCTACCTGGCTCACCCTCCATCAGTCTACCTGGCTCACCCTCCATCAGTCTACCTGGCTCATCCTCCATCAGTCTACCTGGCTCACCCTCCATCAGTCTACCTGGCTCACCCTCCATCAGTCTACCTGGCTCACCCTCCATCAGTCTACCTGGATCTTCCTCTCTCAATCTACCTGGCTCACCCTCCATCAGTCTACCTGGCTCACCCTCCATCAGTCTACCTGGCTCACCCTCCATCAGTCTACCTGGCTCACCCTCCATCAGTCTACCTGGTTCACCCTCCATCAGTCTACCTGGCTCACCCTCCATCAGTCTACCTGGCTCACCCTCCATCAGTCTACCTGGCTCACCTTCCATCAGTCTACCTGGCTCACCCTCCATCAGTCTACCTGGCTCACTTTCCATCAGTCTACCTGGCTCACCCTCCATCAGTCTACCTGGCTCACTTTCCATCAGTCTACCTGGCTCACCCTCCATCAGTCTACCTAGCTCACCCTCCATCAGTCTACCTGGCTCACCCTCCATCAGTCTACCTGGCTCACCCTCCATCAGTCTACCTGGCTCACCCTCCATCAGTCTACCTGGCTCACCCTCCATCAGTCTACCTGGCTCACCCTCCATCAGTCTACCTGGTTCAGTCTGCAGCTTTGTAGGTTCCATCTTGAGTGTGGTTCAAGACTTGAGTGTTGAGCAGCGGCCCACTGCTACACTTAAAGCAGAAGTGTCGAGGTCCTTGCTGCTGTTCCTCTCTCTGGCTGCTGCTGCTGTTGCTGTTCCTCTCTCTCCCTGCTGCTGCTGTTCCTCTCTCTGGCTGCTGCTGCTGTTCCTCTCTCTGGCTGCTGTTGCTGTTCCTCTCTCTCCCTGCTGCTGCTGTTCCTCTCTCTCCCTGCTGCTGCTGTTCCTCTCTCTCCCTGCTGCTGCTGTTCCTCTCTCTCCCTGCTGCTGCTGTTCCTCTCTCTCCCTGCTGCTGCTGTTCCTCTCTCTGGCTGCTGCTGCTTTTCCTCTCTCTGGCTGCTGCTGCTGTTCCTCTCTCTCCCTGCTGCTGCTGTTGCTGTTCCTCTCTCCTGCTGCTGCTGTCTGCTGTTCCTCTCTCCTGCTGCTGCTGTTCCTCTCTCTCTGCTGCTGCTGTTCCTCTCTCTGGCTGCTGCTGCTGTTGCTGTTCCTCTCTCTGGCTGCTGCTGCTGTTGCTGTTCCTCTATCTGGCTGCTGCTGCTGTTGCTGTTCCTCTCTCTTGCTGCTGCTGCTCTTGCTGTTCCTCTCTCTGGCTGCTGCTGCTCTTGCTGTTCCTCTCTCTGGTTGTGTTTATATATATATATATATATATATATATATATATATATATATATATATATATAAGCACATCGGCCTTCTCCCACCAAGGCAGGGTGGCCCGAAAAAAGAAAAACTTTCACCATCATTCACTCCATCACTGTCTTGCCAGAGGCGTGCTTACATTACAGTTATAAAACTGCAACATTAACACCCCTCCTTCAGAGTGCAGACACTGTACTTCCCATCTCCAGGACTCAAGTCCGGCCTGCCGGTTTCCCTGACTCCCTTCATAAATGCCCCGTAGCTCGATCGCTAGCGCACTCAGCTCACACACTGAAGTCCTGAGTTCGAATCTCCGGTACGGCCGGAAAACATTAGGGACGTGTTTCCATAAGACACCTGCTGTCCATGTTCACCCATCAATATAAAATGGGTACCTGGGTGTTAGTGGACTGGTGTGGGTCGCATCCTGGGACAAAACTGACTTAATTTGCCCGAAATGCTCAGCATAATAAGCTGGTTTCTATATAGTAGTATGTCATTGATGTCAGCTAGGCTTGTATACCTTGTACATGTACTTGTAGAAATTAAGATATGTATTATTATTTATTATTATTATGTTACCTTGCTCACACTCCAACAGCACGTCAAGTCCTAAAAACCATTTGTCTAAATTCGCTCATATCCAACACGCTCACGCTTGCTGGAAGTCAAAGCCCCTCGCACACAAAACCTTCTTTACCCCCTCCCTCCAACCTTTCCTAGGCCGACCCCTACCCCGCCTCCCTCCACTACAGATTTATACACTCTCGAAGTCATTCTATTTTGCTCCTTCCTCTGTACATGTCTGAACCACCTCAACAACCCCTCCTCAGCCCTCTGGATAATAGTCTTGGTAATCCCGCACCTCCTCCTAATTTCGAAACTACGAAATCTCTGCATTATATTCACACCACACATTGCCCTCAGACATGACATCTCCACTGTGTTTTCGCTCACCATGAGGCTGGCCACAGCAATATGGGTTCGAGCCCTTAGCTAGTCGAAGTGTCGTTATTCATCAATATCACTCGTTCGTGGTTACAATAATATATATATATATATATATATTTCTTATATAGGTATGAAAGTGTAGAGGGTGTTTTATTTCTTGCTTTATTAAGGTGAATGTCACCTTCCTTTCTCCTCTATACTCAAGAACACAGTCGAACCCACTCCATGTACCCGTCCATTATAATTATATACTACCCATAATTCTTGCTTCCGTGACTACCTGGCAGTTTCTTCCACTTGTTTCCAACTCTATTGTCAAACCAAAACTTCCGTATATACTGTCTAAATCTAAATTTCACTACATTATGTATATCCCCTTTATTTATTCCCTTTCCTTCATTTGTACACTTCAGTCATATCTTTGCTGATTCTGTCTTTTCAATGTGTATAAATTCCGTAAATTCAGTAAAGTATATAGTCTTATAATTCACTAAATCGTACTGACACTAAACAACTCATAGAGCTGAGTGAGGTTGGAACCACTGGAAGTCAGTCCTGACACCACGACCTCTGTGAAGACTGAGGCACTTATACAACATTTGGTAATCTTTACTGTTGTAATGTTTCGATGGTCAGTGGTTTCTTCAGTCCAATACTGAGAATGGTGGAAGACGATGAGGGGTTTGAGGTAATCCGTCCCTTAGCTTGATTACCCTCATCATCTTCCACAGTTCTTCTCTCTATTGGACTGAAGAAGTCACTCTTTGGCGGAATGTTTCCATCATGATTCCCAAATGTTGCACAAGTATCTCAGTCTGCAACTTGTCGGTTTTTTAAACCATTTGCACCATACGACCTAAGCTAGAGGTGGATTCTAATTCCTCTCCGTTGTTTTAAGGGTCAGGAATTTGTTTATGATTTTAAATTTCTTCGTATTCTGTTTTATAATGATGTATGGAAACTTTACGGTGGTTATTGCATCTGTAAGTTATTTGTAGGTGATTTCGGGGGTCACCGCCCCCGCTGCCCGCCCCCAGACCAGGCCTCCTGGCCACAAAAAAAAAATTATCTACGAGGGATTTATCAACGATTTCATTCCAATCAAAACACACACTACATACATTGTACCAAAGCACCAGATGTATTGTACCAGTTAAAACACAAGCATTAGATGCATTTTACCAACCTAAACACTAGATGCATTGTACCAACCATAACACTAGATGCATTGTACCAACAAAAGCACTAGATGCATTGTACCAAAATACTAGATGCATTGTACCAACCAAAGCACTAGATGCATTGTACCAACCAAAACACTAGATGCATTGTACCACCCAAAACACTCGAGGCATTGTACCAAAACACTAGATGCATTGTACCACCCAAAACACTAGATGCATTGTACCAAAATACTAGATGCATTGTACCAACAAAAGCACTAGATGCATTGTAACAAAACACTAGATGCATTGTTCCAAAACATTAGATGCATTGTACCAACCAAAACACTAGATGCATTGTACCAAAGCACTAGATGCATTGTACCAAATCACTAGATGCATTGTACCAAAGCACTAGATGCATTGTACCAACCACAACACTAGCTGCATTGTACCAACCACAACACTAGCTGCATTGTACCAACCACAACACTAGCTGCATTGTACCAACCACAACACTAGCTGCATTGTACCAACCAAAACACTAGCTCCATTGTACCAACCACAGCACTAGCTGCATTGTACCAACCAATTCAAACTATGTAAACCATACCACGTGTGGGGTTCGAACCCGCGGTCACAGAATCTCAAAACTCCAGACCGTCGCGTCGGTCTGGAGTTTTGAGACTCTGTGACCGCGGGTTCGAACCCCACCCGTGGTATGGTTTGTTTGCAATCGTGTCATTACGATTTCGTGAGTCAAACTATGTACATTGCAGTAAAAATCTCTTAGTTTTTCAGTTATCAGTGTTCATATGAATGTTTATGTTGTTATTGTTTATAAAAGACACAGGTGTAACTTCTAGGTATCTTTAATGAAGATATTCTTCAACAGTGGTAATCAAATGTTCAATACAACTGAATTCTTCAACTCACCTGTGTTGTTATTTGTGTTATTCATAATTAACCACTGACTCCAGGTGCTATTAACATGATTAAATGATAAACCTGTAATGATCAAATAGATCCTGGAGAATGGGAAGGATGGAGAATCAGGATTAATAGGAGGATAGGCCGAATTCCATGGATCAAGAGCCCTTCCCCAGTATCAAGGCATCACCTTGAAGCTTCACCCACAGGGAAATAATGCAATAGATTTTTTCCTGTTGCTGTAGGTAATAGGTGTCTGTTGGTAATTCCCTCTGTGTATGAAAGGAGGGTGTTGAGTCTTGGTCCCTTTACACTTATTGAGTTCTCATTTAATGCACTCATTACATCTCTGTTTTTCATTGAAGATTGAAGGTATTTTGCATTGCCCAGACTCTTGCTTTCTTAGTGAATGATGTCGGTGTGCAAATTTGGGCCCAATTCCTACATTTTCCAGGTGTAGATTATGATGCATCTTTCTCGCCTGCGTTCCACGAAGTACAGTTCGAGGGACTTCAAGTGTTCACAATAATTTAGATGCTTGACAAAATTTATGCATGAAATAAAAGTTCTCTGTACATTCTCCAGATCTGCAGTTTCGCCCATGAGATGCCAAGGCATCTCATGTTGTGAAGGCCCATGAGATGCCAAGGCATCTCATGTTGTGAAGGCCCATGAGATGCCAAGGCATCTCATGTTGTGAAGATTCTGGTTATTCAGTCCGTCATTTTCGTAGCTGATGTGATAATAACTATATTGTGACACTTGAATGCCAGGTCTTCTGAGAGTATTTCCTCAACTTTTCGTAAGTGGAGTAACTGAAATTTCTCCTCATTGAATATGCAGTTGTCAGTGGCCCACTGGAAGGCTTGGTTCATATCAGCTTGAAGATTTGCTGTGTCCTCACTGGATATAATTCTCATTCAAATATTAGTAACTGAATAAGATGATACATTGCTATGATTTTAATATCTTTGTAGGATATGAGAATTAGAAAAAAAATGGGGGATTACTGGGCCTTGGGAAACAGAATTTACCACTGTATTCTTCCCTGTTACTTTCTAGGTCCTGTTTGTTAGAATGTTTAAGGTCCATTTAGCCACTTTTCCAGTTATTCCTTTTGCAAACATTTTCTGCACTGTTACACTATGGTTGCACTTTCAACAGGCTTTTGCAAAGTCTGTTTACAACTGCATTTTGTTTGTCTTCTGGTGCATCCAGGACCATGTCATAATGGTACAGCAATTGAGAGGCAGGTGATAGCTGCCGTAAACCCATGTTCACCTGGGTTATGCAATTGCTGTGCATTTAAGTGTTTAGCAGTCTTGCTTCTTAACATTCTTTTTGAAGACTTTAATAATGTGGTACGCCAGTGCTATCAGTCTGTAGGATTTTTTGCAAATGCTTTACTGCAACCTTTGTGAAGTGTGACTATAGCCGTGGTTTTAATGACCTGGGATGACTCCATCTCCGTCGGATATTTAAGGCAAATGAAAGCTTTTTCCTGCAATTCTTGATGAATATGGCGTTGGACGAGTCTGTTCTTGGAGCAGAGTGCATGAATACAGTCTCAGAGGTTACCTCAGATGGAGTGGCAATAACGTCAGATATTATAGACCTGTCAGATATTGCCACTTCATTCGTAAAAAAATTCATTTAGACTGTCCATCTATAATTTAATTAATGCCTCGCTAAAGACCAAGTCGTGTCTTCGGTATTCCACTTTTTTTTTGTCATCAGTGTATGTTCCATCTGGATGGAGTTAAAAGGTATAAAATATCGACTCCATGTTCCATCTGCTTTAAGCAAGGGCCAGATATTAGATGCAAGTTTTGTCATGGTCTGCGCATGTTACGAAAAATATTTTGAGTCTTTCAGTTTCATTAATGGTTTTCTTACTGTCTTACTTTCTCTCTCCTGATTCTTTATGATGCATTAAGTTTGAGCTCAGTGTTTTTCATTTCAGTTTGAGCTCAGTGTTTCCATTTATGGTAGGAACTCTGAAATGATATTGTTAGCTGTAGACAACAGAGCAGCGTCTTGCCCACAGTACTGAACAAAAGAGACAGATTCAGAACGAAGTTTTATTGTAACCATGTTTCGCTGTGTTGAGCTTTATCGAGCCAAAAGTCAACTTGATCAAGCTTTACACAGAGTGGAACTTTGTCACTAAAGCTTGATCTGAGCCCATATCTCTTCTTCACTGTTTGGTTGAACTTTCACCCCCAGAATTATCTATGTGAACTTCTGCAACAGATCTCTTGATCTTGTGTTTATGACTTCCTTTGTACCTACGAGGCCTATAAAATCAGTTTTATTGTTTGCATCTTTTCGTTGCTCCTTTAGCGCCTTGGTAACGTCTTCGACTCCAGCACCGTCATGCAGAAATTTTTATAACTCAGTAAACTCCCGGCACAAAATTCGACTAGCTGTCCATGAATCATTGAATCTCCCACCGAATGTGTCTCGTTAAAGTGTCATTGTCTCCACCTGGTCACTAAAATCTGTTTTGTGATTTTTATTGGGTTTAAAAATTTCATTTCCGCTGGCTTTGCTTCTTTTCGAGTCCACTGAAACCGGTCACAGGTATGTGCGGAAGAAAGGAATGTCATATCAGCTAAGCTGCTTCAATATCTCGCTAGCTACCCGCGAATGAGAAAGTGTTTGCATTACACAAACCTTCACACGTCTTCACCACCTCATGTTCTTCACATACGACTTTAGACACAGAGCAATACACTTTCAGAAGGCACCACAGAGATGTAGTTAATTCACCTTTACAGCACTTACAATGTTTGCAAGAGCGCTGTCGCGTCCATTAAGATCTCACCAGAAAGCAGCCTACTTCTCCAGAATCTACCGCTAGTGTCTACACTTATCATTTTAGCAGATGTGTAGATCTACACTGGGTAAGACTATTAGGATCAAGGGATGACCAAAGTAATGCCTGAGTGATGCGTAGAGACACCGAGGGACTTATTGAAATAGAAAGAGGCTCAGCTGATCACCAAGGAGCCAAATTTGAGCTGATGGCAGTGTTAGAAGCATCCCTGGCAACGGTAACAAATACGCTAGTGCAGAAAGCAAGAAATTATAATATAGAGAAAACTGGACAAGTATGTTCATCAGGTGCCAGGTGGGGCAGCGAGCCTCCAGCAGCAATAGCTTGGTTGACCAAGCTAGCACCAGACAAGCCTGGCCCATGGCCGGGCTCCAGGAGTAGAAAGACTTGAAATTCATCAAAGGTATAGTTGCCATGGTAGCACGCCTCCACCATGCTTTCCCTCCCCCCCCCCCGCACTTCTGTACACAGCACCTCTGTACACAGCACCTCTGTACACAGCGCCTCTGTACACAGCACCTCTGTACACAGCACCTCTGTACACAGCACGTATACTCTCAAAGGTTCAACACGCTTCTCTGAGCTTACCTTACATGTACCTTTTTCCTGTGTTTTGTGTGTGGAGTAAACAAGGTCCCAGGATCGAAACGTATCCACCATAAAATGGTCTAAGTGCTCACGTGTCGTTAACCAGAGACGTCTTCAGAATAAAGGTACCCAGGTGTTGCACATGTGTCTTATTCACCATGGGATCTTGGTACCGAGGATACCTTAAACCTATTCTGCTGACCTCTGACCCAACTCCTGGACATGACGAACTTACACCTTCAACTGCTGCACCTCATCTATACAAGCGTCCATCTTCCTGGTAAGACATGTGCAACAATTCGGTAGCTTTATAACGACACGTTTCGCCTACATAGTTGGCTTCTTCAGTCGAATACAGAGGCAGCAGAAGCAGTAGATGTGTAAAGACGATATAATCAGTACATCATCATCAAGACGTAGTTTTGAGGTGGTCAGTCCCTCAGCCTGGAGAAGAGTTCTGCTCCATAGTCTGGAACAACGTGAAGCTAAAGCAACAGTATGGAGACATATATACTGTCAAGGTGAGGCGCAGAAACTCTTGATGACAGAAGAGGCGGGGAACACTAGCAGAGGCAGCGTAGCAGACCTACCGGACAGGTCACTCTCAAATCCAACCTTTCTCACTCGTCACTAGTGGTCAGGCAATGTGTGGAAGATGTCCTCTGTACCAAGATACCGTTGTGCTGCAGTGTCTGACAGTGTAAATTAAATAGTGATTAGTTGATAAGTAAGGCACATGTGCAACAGTTAGGTATCGTCTACTAGTGGGCCCCGCCTCTTGTATCGTCTTCAAGATTTCTGCGCCTCATCTTTGGCAGTATATAATTATATCTTCAGTCTGCTGCTTCAGCTTCACATTGTTCCAGACACAGGAGCAGAGCTCTTCTCCAGGCCGAGGGACTGACCACCTCAAAACTACGACTTAAGGGGTGATGGACTGATTACATCGTCTTTCAATCTCTACAGCTACTGCTGCCTCCTCGGTATTTGACTGAAGAAATCTACTGTGTAGACGAAACCTTTCGGAATAAAAATGCCTGACTGTTGCACATGTGTCTTACTTATCAACTTGTCGGCATTGTATACCATTATTATGACCGTCGTCCTGTCAATGATTCAGATTCAACAAGATTACAGTAGTAAACATCTTCAGTTAAGCCGAGGGGCTGGTTACATAAGAATAAAGAATGGAGGAACACTGCAGAAGGCCTACTGGCCCATACAAGGCAGTCCTTATCAAAACCACCACTACCTAAGAATTTACTCCCGTACTCACGACACTAATCAAACCCAGCCCTTCCCACGTATATATTTGTCCAATCTCTTTTTAAAGCCACCCAAGGTCTTAGCCTCTATCACCCTACTCGGAAGATTTTTCCACGCATCTACAACTCTGTAGATGAATGGTTCAGAGAACCGACAAGTTAGAAATTAGACACATATGCATATGTGTCTAATTTATAATCTACAACTCTGTTCGAAAACCAGTACTTGCCTATGTCCTTTCTAAATCTAAATCTATCCAATTTAAATCCGTTATTTTTGGTTCTTACTTGGTTCGATATCCTCAGTATTTTATTAATATATCCTTTGTTTATGCCCATCATCCACTTGTACACCTCGATGATATCTCCCCTCATTCTACGCCAGTGTGTTTACGTATGTCCACTACGAGGATGAGAAACAGTAGAGGCGCCAGGGCAGTGCCTTGGTGAACTCAGCTCTTTATTTTTCTCATGCTGGATTTTGCTCTGTTTACTACTATTCTTCGTGTTCCGTCAAAGCTGAAAGTTAATATTCATCTTCCTACTTTCCCCGTTATACCAATCGCCCTCATTTCGTGTGTGATCATCCAATGGTCGCATTTGTCAAAGGCCTTTGCAAAATTGGTGTATATCACATTTGCGGCTTTTCTTCCAGCGCCTCTGTAATTGTCATAAAGGTTTAGTAGCTGTGACAAGCATGATCTTCCCACTCTAAGTCCATGTTGGTCTGGGTTGTTGTGCTCTTCCATGAAGTTTGTAATGTGGCATCTCACCAACCTTTCATTGAGTGCTCGTGTTAGTGGAGTTTTGTACTTCTTTATAAAGAAATTCCACGAATTCGGTCCAGGTGCTGCGTGAGTGGATTTTTTTATATTTCTTATTTGAATTCTGGAGAATTAGTTTTTATGAGGTGTAATGATCTACGTTGCCTTAGAGGTAATGAAAAAAATCTGCATCTCCACATTGTTATTGTTTATTGGACTGCTGAACATTGATTCATATTGGTCTTCAAGAATTTTATTTATTGTTCATCATCAGTGTATGAACCTCCTGTGATTAAAGGTTCAATTCTACAGGTAGTTCTTAACTTGGATTTCTCTGTGTGTAGAAATATTTTGGGTTACTTACATTATCCCTGTGTGTTTTATCTCTCTGGTACAAAAGCTTAAGCTTTTGTTCCATCTCGGTATTTTCTCGGTTAACATTATCCTTCCTTCCTTCAGTGGTATATATTTAATACAGACTATGTTTCCAGGCACTGGTGAAGGTTTATGGTGCTCATGACTGTTAGTTCCTTGTTAATTTTGTCCCGGTCAATCCTCTGATCGTTGAAGTTAAATTTGCTGAACATACCTTGTCGTTGTACATGACCCACGACTCTCTGACCGCGGGTTCGAACCCCACCTCTTGGTATGGCTTGTTGTAGTTTTCCACCCTTAAATTGATATTGTTTGTACCTCTGTGATGTGGTCAGAATGTATCGTATTTGTGCTTATATTTCTTGATTAGATCCTCGTTTGTGAAGATCAAATCCAATGTATTTTCTTTCCTAGTGGTTCAATTATCTGGTTGTTCAAAGTAAATTTTTCATTAGTACTCTGGTATGTACCTGTTAAGCTAACCTGCTTCCAGGAACAATTTCTAGTACATAAATATGATTTACGAGTTTCCACTTCATATTTGGGAGTTGAAATCTCCAAGGAGGATAATATTCGGTGTGGGGGTTTTAAGACTCTCAAGGAAGCTGTCTATCTTATCTGATCTTGAATTCCACCGCTGTTGCTGACGGTGGTTTATATACAAGAATAATTACTACATTCCTATTTTCCACTATAATATCTAGACCTTCTACTGTATCATTTGATGAATTCAACATCTCTGTGCACCAAAACGTGTCCTACACATGTGTACTCTGTTACATCTATACATGTTGTCATGACTTAAGAAATCGTAAAATCACGTTTGTAAACAAACCAGATTTACGCACTGACCTGGAGTTTTACGACTCCAGGTCATGGGGATGGTGATACCGATAAGATATGGAAGACACTTATGTACATAAGAACATAAGAAAGGAGGAACACTGTAAAAGGCTTATTGGCCCCTAGTGGTTAGGTTCTTCTCAGTTCCAACCCGCTAACAAAAATATTTGCCCAAAATATTTATTATAGGAAACGTTTCGCCATGAGTGGCTTCTTCAGTTCTTAGAACTGAAGAAGCCACGGTCTAAGTCACACTGGGGGTGACCTGGACCTGCCTAGTATGTTTCTATGTTATTATATGTGCGTATAACCCGTGTTCTTTCACTGGGTGTTTTCATTTTTTTCTTAGATGGCAGCTCACTCCCAATAACAAAAATCAGTGTTTTTTTACGTGTTCGGTCTCTTAATACTTAGTCTGTATTATTGTTTTGTCTTTCAGTGGAATTTTGGCAGCTTAGGTGGTAACAATGTCTGGTTTCTAATGATGAACAGCACATCTCTGGTTGGTGAACAGCACATCTCTGGTTGGTGAACAGCACATCTCTGGTTGGTGAACAGCACATCTCTGGTTGGTGAACAGCACATCTCTGGTTGGTGAACATCACATCTCTGGTTGGTAAACAGCACATCTCTGGTTGGTGAACAGCACATCTCTGGTTGGTGAACAGCACATCTCTGGTTGGTGAACAGCACATCTCTGGTTGGTGAACAGCACATCTCTGGTTGGTGAACAGCACATCTCTGGTTGGTGAACAGCACATCTCTGGTTGGTGAACAGCACATCTCTGGTTGGTGAACAGCACATCTCTGGTTGGTGAACAGCACATCTCTGGTTGGTGAACAGCACATCTCTGGTTGGTGAACAGCACATCTCTGGTTGGTGAACAGCACATCTCTGGTTGGTGAACAGCACATCTCTGGTTGGTGAACAGCACATCTCTGGTTGGTGAACAGCACATCTCTGGTTGGAAAACCTTCTGATATGACGAAATGAGACACTTGTGTACATTTGGGAATCTTTATTGAGGAAACGTTTCGCCCGCCAGTAACTTCTTCAGTTCAAGGTGTAAGTAAGTAAGTTTATTCAGGTATACACAAATACATTTACATACATTATCATACATAGCAGCATATGTGTAGAGAACCCAGGATAACCCAAAAAAGTCAGTCAGAGTGACTTATTTCCATTGGGGTGAGAGGAAAAGGAAGTGTCAGAGGTGGTGGTGTATCAGTCCCTCGGCCTGGAGTCGATGTGTTCAGTTTATCAAGATTGATGGACTGAACACATCGACTCCAGGCCGAGGGACTGATTACCTCAAACTCCTCCTCTCCTTTCAACTTTCTGCTTTGTATTGGACTGATGAAGCCACTGTGTGGCGAAACGTTTTCTTCAATAAAGATACCCAAGTGTTGCATATGTGTCTAATTTAACAAAAGTATTGACAACAAATATTCCTGAAGAGTGTATGAGAGGCACAACCCATGCATGACACACCTCAGCCCACCTCCACACCACAGGTTGATTGATCAGACCATCAGACCCTGAATCCGTCTCCAGGTAAATACCACGTTAATCCACCAGAGACTCTTGGAACACCACATTAAGATATCAGGGCATGACCCATTGGAAGAAATATCAGAGATGGAACAGATATATAAATTATTTACAGCCCGCATAGAGCCAATAAAGCATTTAAACTACTGGTAACGCCTTAAAGTCCTAAATATGTACTCGCTGGAGTGGAGGAGAGATACATGCTAATATATACCTGGAAAGTACTCGAGGGCCTGGTCCCAAATCTGCACACTGCCATAACATACTGGAGTGAGAGATATGGGAGGAAGTGAAAAGTAACCCAGTGAAAAGTAAGGGCGCCGTGGGCACAGTAAGAGAACATTGTATCAACATCCGTGGCCCCAGACTTTTTTAACGTGTTACCAGAAAATATCAGAAACACTGCTGTAACAAGTGTAGAAGTCTTCAAGAGGAATCTCGACAAGTATTTCCAATAAGTGCCGGATCAACCAGGCTGTGAGGGACACCTGGACCAGGGTGTCGCCAGCAGCAACAGCCTAGTTGCCAGGCAAGCACCAGACATGCCTGGCCCAGGGCCGGGCTGCGGGAGGAGGAAAACTCTCGAAACCCGTCAAAGGTATATTAAGGGCAAAGCCTTTGATATACCTTTGCCCATCGTCAACTGCAATCACCCGTAATGTCAGGTGTTCTGACTGGAGAGCGCCTCACCTCCCCCACATGCCTCATTAATCACTGTGTTCATGAAATGGTTATAATCATAGCCATATTTTTTAAAGGGGTGGACGGGTAAGCCAGCGGAAGGCCTCGGTCAGATGACCAAAAGCTCCAGCTGCGGGTCATCATATGGCTGAGACCCGCGGCAGGAAACATCTTGTCCTGTTTCCTGACAAACCTAACTTGTGTTCATGCCATCCGTGACCGCGATGAAACCCTCAGTGGGCGAAACATCGTAATAATTAAACGTTTTTTTACTGAGTGTCTTTATACCGTCGTTTGTGGGCTGAGCCTTCATTTTTGTTATTGTATTTAACATTTTGGTCAAGTTTAGGTATTTTGGAGCTGATGATAAGTACATCAATACTGACATCAATCACAATATTATGTATATCACTACTGACATCAAGAACAATATCAGGTACATCAGTACTGACATCAAGCATAATATTAGGTAATACCACCAGACTGGTAATACTACCAGACTGGTAATACCACCAGACTGGTAATATCATCAGACTGGTAATACCACCAGACTGGTAATACTACCAGACTGGTAATACTACCAGACTGGTAATATCATCAGACGGGTAATACCACCAGACTGGTAATATCATGAGACTGGTAATACCACCAGACTGGTAATGGCTCCAGACTGGTAATACCACCAGACTGGTAATATCATCAGACTGATAATACCACCAGATTGGTAATACCACCAGACTGGTAATGGCTCCAGACTGGTAATACCACCAGGCTGGTAATACCACCAGGCTGGTAATACCACCAGACTAGTAATACCTCCAAACTGGTAATACCATCAGACTGGTAATACAATCACACTGGTAATAGCATCAGACTGGTAATAACACAGACTGGTAATATTGTATTCAAGATGTCAGGAATATCTGGGACGGGATTACTGTGAACGTGATTAATGGCAGACTGTGGCCTGGGGAGGAGGGGATCACCATGCTGCTGCTGGGGAGTGTAACCTGGGGAGAGAGTAAGGTGTAAGTGTGGTGTGGTAGGGTGTAAGCTTGAGGTGCTGGGAGGATACACAAAATATAAAGCATGGGCGCCCTGGGCACAATTAGAAAACACAGTGTCAACATGCGGGGTCCAAGACTATTCAGCCAGCTGCTGGCAGTTCTTTGAAATATTGCCGGAACAATGATTAAAGTTTTCAAGAGGAAACATGACAACTGCTTACAGAAATTGCCAAATAAGTCAAATTATGATGGCACTAACAGTCTGGTTGACCAAGCAGTCAGTGAAGAAATGTTCTCTGGCAGGACTTCAGAAAGAAAATAACTCTGGAAAGCTGTAACAGGTAAAGGTAAGAAACAAGGGATGAGGTAAGAAACAAGGAAGGAGGTAAGAAACAAGGGAGGAGTAGAAACAAGGATAAGGCAAGGAAGAGAAACAAGGAGGTAGAAACAAGGGAAGGGAGGTAAGAAACAAGGGAGGAGGTAAGAAACAAGGAGGAGTAGAAACAAGGATAAGAAACAAGGAGGAGGTAAGAACAAGGAGTAAGAAACAAGGAGGGAGGTAAGAAACAAGGAGGAGGTAAGAAACAAGGAGGGAGGTAAGAAACAAGGGAAGGTAAGAAACAAGGAGGAGGTAAGAAACAAGGAGGTAAGAAACAAGGAGGAGGTAAGAAACAAGGGAGGAGGTAAGAAACAAGGGAGGAGGTAAGAAACAAGGAGGGAGTAAGAAACAAGGGAGGGAGGTAAGAAACAAGGAGGAGGTAAGAAACAAGGAGGAGGTAAGAAACAAGGGAGGAGGTAAGAAACAAGGAGAGGAGGTAAGAAACAAGGGAGGAGGTAAGAAACAAGGAGGGAGGTAAGAAACAAGGGAGGAGGTAAGAAACAAGGGAGGGAGGTAAGAAACAAGGGAGGGAGGTAAGAAACAAGGGAGGGAGGTAAGAAACAAGGGAGGGAGGTAAGAAACAAGGGAGGAGGTAAGAAACAAGGGAGGGAGGTAAGAAACAAGGGAGGAGGTAAGAAACAAGGGAGGGAGGTAAGAAACAAGGGAGGGAGGTAAGAAACAAGGAGGGAGGTAAGAAACAAGGGAGGGAGGTAAGAAACAAGGGAGGAGGGTAAGAAACAAGGGAGGAGGTAAAAACAAGGAGGAGTAAGAAACAAGGGAGGAGGTAAGAAACAAGGGAGGGAGGTAAGAAACAAGGGAGGAGAGGAGAGAAACAAGGGAGGAGGTAAGAAACAAGGGAGGAGGTAAGAAACAAGGGAGGGAGGAAGAAACAAGGAGGAGGTAAGAAACAAGGGAGGAGGTAAGAAACAAGGAGGAGGTAAGAAACAAGGGAGGAGGTAAGAAACAAGGGAGGAGGTAAGAAACAAGGGAGGGAGGTAGAAACAAGGAGGTGAAACAAGGGAGGGAGGTAAGAAACAAGGAGGAGGTAAGAAACAAGGAGGAGGTAAGAAACAAGGAGGAGGTAAGAAACAAGGGAGGGAGGTAAGAAACAAGGGAGGTAAGAAACAAGGGAGGGAGATAAGAAACAAGGGAGGTAAGAAACAAGGGAGGGAGGTAAGAAACAAGGGAGGAGGTAAGAAACAAGGGAGGGAGGTAGAAACAAGGGAGGAGGTAAGAAACAAGGGAGGGAGGTAAGAAACAAGGGAGGTAAGAAACAAGGGAGGGAGGTAAAAAGAACAAGGGAGGAGGTAAGAAACAAGGGAGGGAGGTAAGAACAAGGAGGAGGTAAGAAACAAGGGAGGGAGGTAAGAAACAAGGAGAGGAGGTAAGAAACAAGGGAGGGAGGTAAGAAACAAGGGAGGGAGGTAAGAAACAAGGGAGGGAGGTAAGAAACAAGGGAGGGAGGTAAGAAACAAGGGAGGGAGGTAAGAAACAAGGAGGAGGTAAGAAACAAGGGAGGGAGGTAAGAAACAAGGGAGGGAGGTAAGAAACAAGGGAGGGAGGTAAGAAACAAGGAGGAGGTAAGTAAACAAGGGAGGAGGTAAGAAACAAGGGAGGGAGGTAAGAAACAAGGGGGGGAGGTAAGAAACAAGGAGGGAGGTAAGAAACAAGGGAGGAGGTAAGAAACAAGGGAGGGAGGTAAGAAACAAGGGAGGAGGTAAGAAACAAGGAGGAGGTAAGAAACAAGGGAGGGAGGTAAGAAACAAGGGAGGAGGTAAGAAACAAGGAGGAGGTAAGAAACAAGGGAGGAGGTAAGAAACAAGGGAGGAGGAGAAACAAGGAGGGAGGTAAGAAACAAGGGAGGGAGGTAAGAAACAAGGGAGGGAGGTAAGAAACAAGGGAGGGAGGTAAGAAACAAGGGAGGAGGTAAGAAACAAGGGAGGGAGGTAAGAAACAAGGGAGGGAGGTAAGAAACAAGGGAGGAGGTAAGAAACAGGGGAGGTAAGAAATAAGGGAGGGGGAGGTAAGAAACAAGGGAGGGAGGTAAGAAACAAGGAGGGAGGTAAGAAACAAGGGAGGAGGTAAGAAACAAGGGAGGGAGGTAAGAAACAAGGGAGGAGGTAAGAAACAAGGGAGGAGGTAAGAAACAAGGGAGGAGGTAAGAAACAAGGGAGGAGGTAAGAAACAAGGGAGGAGGTAAGAAACAAGGGAGGGAGGTAAGAAACAAGGGAGGGAGGTAAGAAACAAGGGAGAGAGGAAGTAAGTCAATGAGGGAGGGAGGTAAGACACAAGGTGATAAACAAGGGAGAGAGTTAAGCAACATAGAATGGAGGAGGTGAGAAAGGAAGAAATAAGGGAGGAAGGAGGTAAGAAAGAAGAGAAGGATGAGATAAGAAATAAGGGAGGGAGTATGTAAGAAAAAAGGGAGGAAGGAGGTAAGAAATAAAAGGAGGAGGTAATCAAGGGAGGGAGGAGGTAAGAAACAATGAAGGAGGAAGAAACAGGGGAGGTAAGAAATAAGGGAGGGGGAGGTAAGAACAAGGGAGGAAGTAAGAAATAAGGGAAGGAGGAAGTAAACAAGGGAGGGAGGTAAGAAACAAGGGAGGGAGGAGGTAAGAAACAAGGAAAGGAGGAGATAAACAAGGGAGGGAGATAAGAAAGGAGGAATAAACAAGGGAGGATTTAAGAAATAAGGGAGGGAGGAGGTAAGAAACAAGGTAGGAGGTGAGAAACAAGGGAGGATGGTGTTAAAAAACAAGGGAGGAAGGGGTTACGAAACAAGGGAGAAAGGTGGTAAAAGAGAAGAGAGGAAGGTGGTAAGAAAATAGGGAGAGAGGAGGTAAGAATCAAGGGAAGGAGGGAGGAGGTAAGAAACAAGGGAGAGATATGGTAAGAAACAAGGGAGGGAGGGGGTAAGAAACAAGGGAGGGAGGGGGTAAGAAACAAGGGAGGGAGGTGGTAAGAAACAAGGGAGGTAGGTGGATAAGAAACAAGGGGGTAGGTGGTAAGAAACAAGGGGGTAGGTGGTAAGAAACAAGGGAGAAAGGTGGATAAGAAACAAAGGGGGGTAGGAAGAAGCAAGAAAGGTAGGGAGGTAAACAAAGGGAGGGAGGAAGTAAGAAGTAAAGGTAAGAAAAATACTTGTAAGACACTAACATTTTTCAGACATTGATCTTGGTGCAGGAAGCTGAGCAAGTCACCTGAAACTCACTATCGACAAAATCCTGGAATTAATCTGGCAGACAGTAAATAAGAGCTTGCAAGAAGCTTGTTAAAACACGTCACTGCAAAGTTCCTGGGAGGGGGGGGGGGCGACCCAGTGCCAGGTCCAAGACCAGACCCAGAATATTCAACGTCTTACCCGAAGATATCAGAAACACTGCTGGGACAAGTGTAGAAGTCTTCAAGAGGAAACTGGACAAGTATCTTCACCAGGTGCCAGATCAGTCAGGCTGTGATGGATATGTGGGGCGGCGGCCCACCAGCAGCAACAGCCTATTTGACCAGGCTAGCACCAGATGAGCCTGGCTCATGGCCAGGTTCCGGGAGTAGAAAAACTCTCAGAACTTATCAAAGGTATAACCTGGTGGATCAAGGAATGATCATCCAGGCTGTTACTACTGACCCTACGTAGTCCAACTCACACAAAAGGAAAGCTCTAAAACGTCGGGGACCTCTAACACTCATGGAGTTCTCTCTTAGTATCTTGCATCGTCTGCCAAGTCTCTTGTTTTCATATGGAGTTATTTCGGTTGCATGTTTGGGACTAGTCCCTCCAGGGGTTTCCAGGTGTAAATTATGATGCATCTTTCTTGCCTCCGTTCCAGGGAATGAAGTTGAAGGGACACCAGCCATTCCATTAGTTCACGTTTGTATGTATATGGGCAGCGAAAATTCTCTGTACGTTTTCTAGCTCAGCAATGTCTACTGCCTTGTAGCAGGCTGTTAGTATACAAGTGTTTGTATTCAAGTGACTTGAAGAATATCATTAATGGCTCAGCATCTCTTGTCTTGAACGTTCTGGTTATCCAGCCTATAATTTTCCTTGCAGTAGCAATAGCAACATTGTTGTGATCTTTGAAACTGAAATCTTCTGACATTACTCCCAAGTTTCGCGTAAGGAACTTTCGCTATATTGAATGATTCGAGTTTTTCCTGTGTTGCGTTTTAGGTGTTGTCTGAAGTCCACTGGAAGACTTGATTTATATCCGCTTGAACATTCGCTGTGTCTTCGACGAACGCCATTCTCAGAGGTTCTGGTGTCATCACCGAAGGATTTTACAGTGCTATGATTCATGTTCTTGTCTACGACGCATAAAAGAATGAGAAACAGAAGTAGGGCGAGTACTGTGTCTTGAGAAACAGCTTTTAACTGTGGCAGCCTCCGACATCACTCTGTTTACTACAACTTCTCTGGCTTCTATTCATTAATTAAACTAAATATTCATCTGCTCACTTTTCCAGTTATTCCTTTACCAAACATTTTGCGTGTTATCACTTCATGGTCGTACCTGTCGAAGGCTCTTGTAAAAATCAGTGTACTACATCAGTAATTAGCTTGTCTTCCAGAGCATCCAAAACCATATCGTAATGGTCTATAAATTGTGTAAGGCAGGAGTGGCCTGTTGCAAGCCCATGCTGCCCTGGACTGTGCAGTTCTTACACTTCCTTGTGATTTCATATTCAAAACGACCAGAGGATACAAGATACAGGCAGACCAGAGGATACAAGATACAGGCAGACCAGAGGATACAACATACAGGCAGACCAGAGGATACAACATACAGGCAGACCAGAGGATACAAAATACAGGCAGACCAGAGGATGCAAACTACAGGCAGTCCAGGGGATTCAAACTACAGGCAGACCAGAGGATACAAAATACAGGCAGACCAGAGGATACAAAATACAGGCAGACCAGAGGATGCAAACTACAGGCAGACCAGGGGAGGCAAACTACAGGCAGACCAGGGGATACAAACTACAGGCAGACCAGGGGATGCAAACTACAGGCAGACCAGGGGATACAAACTACAGGCAGACCAGAGGATACAAAATACAGGCAGACCAGGGGATACAAACTACAGGCAGACCAGAGGATACAAAATACAGGCAGACCAGGGGATACAAACT